>JAIZAY010000514.1:0-42449 GCA_029531755.1 Holothuria leucospilota | reverse complement strand
CAACCCGGTAGAAGCCAGAGTAGATCAAAATACTCCGCGTCAAAATTGTAACATAACTTTTGGGATGGTGAAAACTGGACTAATTATGCCACAATTATTATAAGCATTTGTGTATGGAAGTACCATTCAACACCCTTAAGCTTATTGATATCAACTCAATGTGGCCTTTTCAAGGAAGAAAAATGCTGCAAAATGTTGAAATTTCTTTCAGAGGGATTATTAAAAGAAGGGTCTAAGCTCGAATCAAGTTTTTGAAATATTGGGAGGGGCTACCAATTCCTCAGGCCTTAAGTTTTAGATTTTCCAGGTGTTGCGACAAAATCACACACGCCTCAGGAAATTATAAGGAGTGTGGTTGGTGGTGTGCTGTGTTTATTAAATTTCTTTTATCGATTTATCTGAGTTACCAATTTTTATCTAGGTGTGCAAAAAAAATGGCACTTCTCAACAGTGATTTGAGGCGACGTGATAGTGTGCAATTGCACTCGCATGCCTCAAAATTCAAAGCCTGGATTAAGTCAGGCCTGATGAAATTTCCATCGAAATACTGACCTGTGTGGTTACTCAAGATAATTCAGCAGCTAAAATTGTACACATTTTTCAAACACAAAGTGAACTTGGAGCATAGCACGTACACATGCCATATCCTCACATCTGATGAGCAGGCTTTTGTTTTCTTTAAACTTTACAAAACCAATTTTATTCATCAAACAACTCCCATGTAACGGAATGTGATTGCATGGGAACTGTCTAAACTTCACATTCCCCATGCAGAGGTTCTACAGTATCCCTATTAACTTCAAGGTAAACACAACACACTGAAAAGACACAAAGGAAACGAAGCATATTCCTAATTGTGAGGAAGTGGTATAACCCCTGCTTGCCTCAAGCTCACTGTGGGCCACTGGGCCACAAATGTACAGTAGTAACTTAAAGGGGAATTTTCATGATCCCAGACAGTTCCAATTCTCCCAACTATGCATCTTCTAGCTCCTCCCATAACTGTATGAGGCTCTTCCTTGTGCAAGAATAAACCTGTTTTATTGCTTAAGGCCATGTCCTGGTGAGCATACAAGGCTATAAAATGTAATAAAAGCACTCTCTCTGCCTTGTGTGGAATCTGTGAGCCTACTTCTGGCATCTTTCAAATTTTTCAACACTTTGATGTCAATTCAAAGAGCAGTCACCAACTGAGACTTTTGATTATACATACACTAAAAATATACCCTTGGGGGTGACTGTCTGTCTTTAATTTTGCTTTGGTTTCTCTAGGTTTTTTTTGAATTAAATTACTGTACCTGTCCAATTTTGAATGAAAGTTTCACCAAATGGTGTAGATTTAGTTCATCTCTTCACAACATTGAAAACTAAATTTTTGTTTAAAAACCTTTCCTTTAATGGTTTTTCATCCTGAATTGAGAGGGTATGGGGAAAACATAAATAAAGGGCTCATGGCTTCTTTCACTGGAGCCCCACTACACCCCCATTCAGATACCTATGGTTTTGAGAAAGACATGGTCATATATGAGATTGATATTTTGAAACAGAAGCTACTGTACCAACTTATTTTACAGTAAAGGAGAAAAAAATGGGAAAGACTGTAGGCATTGTTGCCAGCACTATCAAATTTTAGAAAGGATATTTGTATGGAAGTCTTATGTGCACGTGTACGTGATGGGATTAATTGTTCAGGCCGCGAGCCCCGCGATGCACGCTTCTGATCGCAAAAGATGTATAAACAATCGAGTACAGTACAGCTGGACTATACTGCAGAACACAGTACACGCCTACGTACCGTATACTGTACGAGCGCGCAGGTTTCCGATCTATTCATATCTCTCAGCTCAAGCTCGATCGATGAATCGTATTTTTATCAACATTTTCTGAGCTGTTTTATGGTGAATTACGCACAACACGCATGCTTAAACAGCAAAGTGTAACTTAAATCATACTTTCAATAAATTCTATGGCAGGTTTGCCAAAAATCGGTAGATTAGAGTAAAAAATCAGTAGCCAGTTCAAATCTCTAAAAAGCGGTATTCTACCGCCCAAATCGGTAGAGTTGGCAAGTATGAATTGTACTAAATCTGTATAAGGAGTTGGTAAGACTATGCCGCTCAGGCTTGGAGTCCCTTTTATGAAAAGGACAAGTTTCTTTAGAGCAAGTTTAGAGGAGAGCCACTTGCATTATACCAGAGGTGAGAAATCTATATTATTTTTTTAAGACTTAAAACGTACTTGATGCTTACTACCCTGGAGGTGAGGATTAGGGACATACTCCAGGTTTACAAATTTTAGAAAGGAATCGTTATCTTGTTGTTTAAAGGTTCAAAGTAATTTTCAGGTTCATGGCTGTTGTAAGAAATTAGCTAATATGCTGGATTTGCTAAACAAATCCAGCATATTATTAGCCACTCTGACCTTTGACCCTAGTCTCAAACCATTTGAGTCTCATGTGAAGATTTGTCTTTAATCATTCTCTACAAAATCATGATTGTATTTTTATGCCCCTTTTTCAACATACTGTACTGACAACTAGGACTCATGACTGGTTTTTAGGATATCTGACCTTTGACATATGACATTATATATACATGTACAGTGAAAATCATGCTTGTCCTTTTTTCATATTATAGAAAAACTAAAAGGAAGTGTTCATACTATCTTTAAATGATACTATTTCATCAACATTCCTTTGGTATGTTTCACTGAAGCAAGGTCTAGAAAAGTATCTGCAGTGCATAATATTTACTTACAGCAATCTGCATACCCAACAGAGTTGCTGAAAAGACACTCAATAGACAAATATTGAATTTCTTACTTTGCAGGGTAGACAGAGGAGAGTATGCACCCTGTGTGGGAGGTCACAGCGGTACCTCTCAACACACCTACACAGGGTGCATAATGTCCAAGGAAATTAGCAAATTCTATACAATGCTAGGAAAGAGTAAGTATACATTTGTTTTAAAAATATGTAATTTAGTAGAGTTTACAAATAACCAGAATAGGTACTTTTTGTGTGAACTCACTTAAATTTTACAAGCGATTACCTGCAAATGATTGCTACAGTAATATGCTGCACATTGGCAGTCATGTGTCACAGTCAGAGTTGAGAAAAGGAATGCAGGCTTTTACCAAAAAAAAAAAGAAGAAAAAAAAAAACCTGTTATCAACACCCTGCTGAATGTTGTCCATTATCCACGTGCAGATTAATGTCACTCCAGAGATAACCTCTAAAGCCAGGTATAAGCATTGTAAATACATTGTTTATTAAAATTAGTTGTTGGTACATAGACATGATACACTGTACAGTATGAAAAGTAGGCCACATAGGTGTAATATTTTCACATGAGCACATCCCCCTCCCCCCCCCCCCCAAATATGGTAGTAAAACATGTAAACAAATATGCCCCAATGGTACTACAAGCCCCAGTCCACTCCCCCAATCATATATCATATAAAATTTTTAGCACTAGAAGTTGTAGGAATTATACTGTATAAAGCAATGTCAGCCTCACAGCTAACCCATTGAATGATAAGGCTAACTATGAAAATCCAAGCTGGAATTGACCTAGTCCAAAAGTGAGTAACTTTAGATGTGGGCTAGCCCATCCAACCCTCCCCCCCCCCCCCCTCACCTTGGGTGAATTTGATTGAGTGTCTGTCATTCAACTCAGTCTCTGTTTAAATGTGTTCAAACTTGCTGCGTATATTTGACCCTCTTTCACAGAACGCCAATCAACAAAGCAGCGGACAGGTCAGCTCCCTAGTGGAAGGAGGTTGAGGGACTGTCCTGTACCAGGCTGTCCTGCAAAGGGGCTGAAAAGGGTTGATGGAAATCTGGCAGCTGTGCATCACTTGAATGTGAGTCATTCTGTTATTTATATCAACCTCTTAAGCAAACTTCAAATAATGCACTAGAAAATTAAAACCAATGTGTTTTGCCTAATGTGTGATGATGCATGTTGTACATATAAACATTAATTGAAGGTATGTACATGCCTCAATGTGTGTAATTAGACATAAAACAGAATGGAAAATGGCCTTTGACTTCAACATAAAATAGGCCTAACAATGCAGTGTAATTACAGAGAAAAGGGAGGAGGAGGTTCCTCTATCCTCACAATTTGATATGTTACACCTATAGCAGCTAGGTGAACACTGTTTTATGTACAATAGCAACAGAATAATAGCTACCAGTGTTCAAGTCCAAGTATATGGATGAGAAATCTATTTAGGCCTATTAAAAATGTATATAAATGGTCAAATACATCTAAATATTTTAAAATTTCGGTTTCACAGAAGCAGTCAGCAAACTACAAGTTACTGCTGATGCAGGCATCATCTGCTGCAGATGTGCCATCAACACCAGCCATATGCATACAAGCAAACAAATCAGACCCCGGCCCAAATGACTGAGCAGGACTCCTGTTTAGGTAAATTGTACAATTGTGTATCATTTTATACACATCATGCATGCTTGTGAATGTGTGTACAGTGCACATTATAAATGTATTCATACTAAGATGTTTTCTATCCAATATCTTGCCAGATTGCATTCTGGAGGGCCTATAAACCAGTTGGGGAGAATATACAGTGTGCAACATGCTGCTTGTATATAGCACCCTTTATAGCAGGAAACTTCGAATAAATGTCATCATTCAAAAAATCGTGTGTATGATTCCATGTATTGCCATGATAGTCATGAAAGAAAGTTTCAAAAAGTCACATTTTCTTATATAGCTCAAATCATTGTTTTTCCAAACAGGATGGTTCCTTGAGTACCTGGTAGTGCGTGGCGGGAATACCACCGCGGCGAGAAAGTCCACACAGAAACACCAGCGGCAGGTGGAGCTCCTGCTGCAGAGGCTCCACTTGACCGGCGGTGTGATGAGGCAGCTCATGGCACCGAGCATCCCAATGCGGTACGTAAGTCAAGTTCATGTTTTATTGCTAACCAGAATGCAAAAACGCATTGAGTTTTGATGTAGTACAGCAGGCTTTCTCAACTGGTGGCACACGCGCCACTTGTGGCGTGCAGCACCATTTCAGATTCCTGCGTGACAAATGAAACGAGTGGCGGAACGTATACTATTATTCAGACCGGACATTTACACTCACAACCTGTCAACAGACGAGTTGGGAAACTTCAATGTACAATGCATGCTGGGAAGGAAAGTGTACCATAACAGAGACTGCATGTGCAAAACAGATCCCTTGTATAATCAAGCACAATTTTTGAGTTTTAAACTGTGATTAAATTTCTAGACATCGTCACCGGTCAAAGAGAAGTTTCTTTATAGGAAAAGTCCTGGAGTTATTCTCCTTATGATGGACGGAAAAGGTTGGACAGAATGGCGGTAAATTGTGGAACACAAAAATCAACAGTCGCTCGAAACCTTCGTATCTGTGCGAAAATGTCTGTACACTTGATCTGTGGTACTACATGGGACAGCAAAATCCACAATGCGTCAACATATGAAGTACCTTAAATCTATCGATCTAAGCTTCCTGTCTTGAGCTATCATGTTAACAAAGTTTTCAGAGTTTGACCTGGTGGTACCAAATGACATTTGACCATGCTCATCAAAAACAAAAGGGCTCTTCCTCTCAATATGGAGCATATATATATGTACCAATTTAAGATCTGACAGTTTCCCTTGTTGAGCTACCGTGTTAATGAACAAAGTCACACACACATACACGCACACATGCACATACACACATACATCTCCACACACATGCCATTACGAATGCACGTTTCTCTTATTGTCAAAACAAAAACCATCATAAAACTTACCATAGTCCAGAAGCATGTTATGCAGAAAATGTTGGTGAGGCTTAGTTTGGTCTGTTGGAGGTTTGGTTTGGGCTGTTTTACGTCTCAACTTGTAACCCATGATTTAGTCTAGCGGCGTCCACGTCCTTTCTTCCAAATTGTAGGTCACTGGATTTTTCAGATCCCTACTCCATTGCCTATGTGGAGCATCATGCACAATGGCAGTTAAGGTTCCATTTTCTCAAGTCGTTGGTATGACTTAGTCTGGGAATCGAACCTGGACCTATTGGTGTTGCTGGTGAGATGATGAAATATACTACCCCAATCCCACTCCATTTGATCAGATGAGATGTTTCACTTGAAAATGCATTAAATGAGTAAATATCTGCCAGCTCCTGTAAAGTTAATTGAAAAAAGGAAGAATAAGAACAAAATGACAAATTATGGACAAAGTACATGTACTGTGTGAAACTGACTTGCTTGCCTGAGTGGAAATAGATATAAAATTGAAATGATTCCTTGCACAGGTTCTAAGTATGAAATTGCAAGCCTGTAGTTAGAAATATAAGTTACAGCTGATAGAATACCCATTCTTTTTCACAGAGTTGTAGACCTGCTACAGAAAGAAGTCATGATGCCGAAAACAATATCCAGCTACTCATGTTCTCTGAAAAAACTGTGCAGGTTTTTACAATTCCATAGGGATGTTGCAAGCTGCCTCCGAATACCACCCACAACCCTCAACACATCTGCAAGCTGAGTGGATGATTTCTCGTCGTCACTCCGGCCAGCCACCACCCGCAGGGAGTTGCAGCTGAAGTCATGTATTACTGGTAATTATGAAAAGTATTTCAACAGTATTACGCTGTAATGAATTACCCCCCACCCCCACCCCCGAAAATCGAATACTTGAAAAAAAAAAATACGAATAAAAATAATAACATCAACATTTTTTTTATGACATAGCTACAAAATTTCCACACTTCAAGAATTTCATTATAAAATTATAAGATGCAACTTGCATGGCATGGGAAGTGTCACTATCACCAATATGGGAGGCATTTCAGTTTAAAATTTTCTTGGTGCTTCCTGCCAAACTACAGTGCCATTATGCTTAGATGGTTTTAATACAGTTTTTGCACACTACAATGACAAATAATTGGTTACACCACTGTGAAGGGGACCGAAATTTAGAAGCAAAACTATACAGAGAGAATAAATCCCCCCATATTTGATCAATTAAACGTTTTGCAACCCTTTTCAAACTGATAATTCAGCAAGGTATGTTGTGGTATAAAATACATATGTTTTATTTGTACTCATGTATATATACATGTGTGTAAATTCATATCCTACCAGTTTGTGTTAATTGTGTACTTACAGAAGAATCTTACAATTATGCAAATGTAAACATATTTCTAAATGTTCTTTTTAATTTATATATAATGAACAGATATTCTTCTTCCTCCACAATATATCAGGTCATTTAAATTAGCAGCGTCTGATGAGCTGTAGGGCTCATTACAGAATTGAATAAAATTCCATCTGCTTTATGTTTTGTTTGGTGTATGTGTTGCAAGGGCAGCATTGCTGGCAACGTGTCACAATCACAATTAGATATATGGAAAGAAAAGTTGAAATTATTTCACATAACTCCACCACTATCCCTGCCAACGCATAATGTAAGGCACAAATGGTATAACCTTTGGATTCATGGGCAAACATGAACATGAGATGCAGGCCCCGTATGTTTCCCATGTTGGAGTACGAATCTTTAATTTCCTGAATGGGATTAATTTGTCACATTTTCAAATATTTACCTCAACCAATTTAGAAGGAAGGCAATACAATATACACATGCCACAAACTGAAGATGTCTTTTACGTAGACTGACTTCCAAACATCTAGTAAATTATTTATTCTTTCGTAACATCAGCATTGATGGCCATTAATTCTTGGCTATGAAATTATTTTTTCTTCAAATTTGTTCTCAGATAAATAACTTTCTGATGCCTTTGCAGTAAAGTGTATTCCATACTATAATGTTCATCTGGTACATCTGGCAGGCTTGTGAATTAAGCATGTACATACCTAAGTCCATTACTAGATACATAACGATTCATTTGTGGACACTAGTATCAGTTTAAGGTGTATAAATACTGAAAATAGTGGAATGAACACTCCAATTTTTGCCCTGTAGGCTTGTGCCATTCATTGCAAGTTCCAAGCTCAAATCTGCTTGTAGAATTCTGGATGTAGTATTTACGTGTGTATTTAAAAATCATCTATCGATCTGTAGTGTTTTACCTGTAATACATAGCGAAATTAACCATGCAAAGCCGAGACAGTAAATTTAGTTTTAAGCTGGGTCTCATAACATCGTGTAGTGTATAACACTAAAGTTTCTCAGATAATTTGTGTTCCTTTACTGCTGTAATTTTATGAAAGGACACATAAAGATTTGGAGATAGAAATACGAATGTAACGGTGTGTATTATTTTCCTTACATACGGAGTACTAGTTGTTTATTCAGTAAGAAGCTAAATGTGCACCCGTTTCTACATTGGAATATCTTCTCAGGGTATGCTAGTAATACATATCAGCTTTTACAGTGTCGGTTGTAAGCTACAATTTTCACACCCCAATGTTGAAGACATGTAACCAATAAGAAACATTTTTAGATTGATTACAAAGACAAGAACCTTCCGTTTCCAATGACGTTTAGAACCATATAGATTGGTACCGCTAAAGGGAATAGACGTTATAAGATTGAAAAGGTACAATGGTAAGGACAACAGAGGAAAGGTTACAGTGTTTGTAATTTGAATAGGATTTGCATAAGCTTTAGAACAGTAGCGTTGCCTGTCCTCCTTAACCCCCCGCCAAGTCCGATTAAACCGAATGCTTATTCATGCTTATTTAAGTCTGTCTGTGAGAAAGATAACAAAGTAACAATTCGTAGAAAGACATTAAAACCATGTTGACGGGGCTGTATTTAGAGGTTGTAATCATGGGAGGAAAATAAGGTTTCACAGTGAAGCAATAGGCCTAGGCATGTAATGTTTGGATTTCATAGATGCATTCGTGCTGCGTGAGGAATTCTGCAGAGAATTGATATAATAGGCCCCTCCATTCTCTGCCCATCAAAGAGGCTATTTACCTGATTTAAGCTCAATAAAGATTATTTCTTAGTTGATAAGTTGCATACAATGCATTCTTGTTCTTTCACAATTTGTATGCATTTTCATCCATCTTATCTTTTCCTTTCAACAGGGGCACTATGATCTGCTCCTGACACAGTTGAGTGGTTGCGCCTGGCCAGACCGAGGAACATCATTATCACTTTGATCCTCCCCAGCTCTGGTCACAGAAGTGGCGTAACCACTCAACTGACACGCGCAGTTTTGCCAGGCACAGGTCGAGTTGGTTGGGGCACTTAATCAATTCCATGTCATCAAGGTTAGTTTATTCATTTATCAGAGTATGGTTCACATTAATTTTAAGATCATTATCAATTTATACGCCAAGAATTCCATCATTCTTATACACTGAGCATACAAAATGAAGATTAAAGATACAGAGAACTATATCATTGCATACTGTTCCAACGGTAAATAACTTAATTACCTCAATGTCTTTACCTTTTCAAATAAAAATAGGTGATCTTTGACCACAGTGGTCTTCCTCAAGCTCATCAACAATGAATCATGAAATAAGTCAGCTTGTTGTAAAGTCATATGAATATAAAGGTCATATGAATGTTGCTATTGTATTAATTTTTTTGATTCCTTGCCTAAGGCAGGCAAGGAATCTATGCGATGGTGATATCGATGGTGATATCGATGGTGATATCGTGTGTGTATGTGACGCTTTAGCTTGTTTACACGATATCTCAAGAAGGAAACTTAGATCCAAATTGGCACTAGATTGCCCTTTGGTGACAGTTGGGGAGTCAAGGTCACTGGTTACAAAGTCATTACAGTAAGTGGTGTTCAATCGATGAGATGAAAACTTTGTTTAGAAAAGTCAAAGTCTACCAGGTAAATCGAAACCTGTTACCAGAGTCTACTAAGTATGTTGGTTGGCAGGAGAAGCTTGTTTTGGGAGTCAACACTTCATCAATTGAAAATACTGTTTACAATTCTCAAAGCAAGGTGATTTCTACTAGACGTATGTGGCAGGTATGGCAAGAAGAAGCAGTCTATGAATTTTTGTGGAGGTCAAGGTATTTCACCAGGTCAAGTCGAAACTGTTACACGATCCTAAGGTAGAAGCGTAGATTTCCAATAACATGTATGTGAGTTAGCATGAATGGAAGAACCTTGTTTTTTTAGGTATGGGTACCAGTCATCTAAAAATTGCTTTACACCAGATATCTCAATAGAAGAGCGTATATACATTTATTATAGATGGGATGCCTCATCACTGGCACAGGTAGTCTGAACCCGATACATATGCTAAGGTAGGAGCAGATAGTTTAATTGTACATTTGGATGTGAAGGTGTCAATAACTCCTGTGTCAAGGTCTTTGGGTCAAAGGTCAAAGTCGAGAAACCTTGTTTCAAACGAATATCTCAAGGTAGTAAGCATGAATAGATTTCATACTTAGTGATGTGATGGATTATGGTAATGAAAGAACCTTTGTTAATTTGTGGAGTCAAAGGTCATTAGAGGTACAGTATGGGTCAAAAGCTCGAAACTTTTAAACATGTCTACTAAGAGACAGCAAGATAGATTTTATTTAATCAATGTTGTGTGTATGAGAGCTTACTTTGGTTCGGATTGAGCGCACTAATGACAGAGTTAAATAGATAATAGAGCCTATGTTTATATAGTATTTTCAGTAAAATGGGACAACTATATTTGTCAAGGTCAAAGGTCACCCAGGGGTCAAAAAGTTTACTGTCAGTAACTTAACTGTATTGAGGACTGCCAACTATGCTGCCAGAAAAACCTACAGTGGTGACAGGATGCGTAGGACAACTGAGAATTGCTCTAGCATATAGATATGTGATGTTATCTAAAAGAGTGAACGATGAATGAGCCATTTATTTGATGTCAAATAGATGTGCCTAGGTCTAACCAAGTGCACAACGGGGTCCTACAGTGGAGTCAACTACGTACAGATCTAAAGTTCATTTATTAACATAGTCATGTATGAGTGAGAATTGGTAGATTATAGTTCAAATTCTTGGCATAATCTTTGGCACACGCAGAATACAAGCCTTTAATGTGAGGTTAAGTAGCATTGGGCTACAGAGTCCATCTATAAAACTTGATTATACACAAGTAATAAGGCTAGTACAACTTCGATTACATGCCAGCCTATTCATCACTAAGTATCATTGGTTGCTTGCTAAGAGTGACCAGAACTTGTTAATATTTGATAACGAGGATTTCAAAAATGGGAACATAGGTCACAGAGGGTACTCAATATTTGAAATCACTGCTAATTGTTCATGATATTTAGGTATGTAAAGCAAATTTGATGCGATAGAATTTCCCTTTAGTATTTAAAGCTAATGGACTTGAACAGAAGTACTTGCGCAAGAATCCTTATGTTCAACTAGAAGAGCACCATATGGCATAGTCAACCACTTGTGCTAATTAACGTGAGGTTGGCTCTCAGTCGATGTAATGCATTGGAATCAAACATTGTATATACATAGATAATCACAAGAGTAGAGATACAGGCATGCATCCGATTTCTCTTACTTGGGTATTGCAGTAATTTTGAGTTTTTATACACAAAGCGCTTAAAATGATAGCCTCAATAACATAGCATTTACACAGCAGTTAAGGAAAATGAATTCATTTGTCAATGGTACTTTTACAGTTGCAGACTAGTATGTACTAAAATTGGTCCTGACACAAAACGCCCGTTCTGACTCCAAAGTAATTACAAAATCACAAGATCAAAATCAGATCAGAGAGTCGGTTCTACTAAGTTATTTTTATAATTTGTCTCTGCAGGGAACGTCATGGCTAAGTATGTTGACCATGAGTCTGAATGTGACCTTTAGTATGATAGAAAAAGTGACACATAATGATTTGTGAATCAAAGGACTGGTTACAATCTGACCAACATTATTGTTTCACATAAACTATGGTATGAAGCATATTAAGATGACATTAAAGGAATGTCTTCTATTCAATAAAATACTGGATTGTTATACATTGAAGAGACAAACTCTATAACTCATTTCTGGTGGATAGGTGTTAATGTCACTGCAACATGCTCATCTATGCTTCATAAAGTCTCATATAGCACATTTCAATTTAAATATAGCCCTGCTCATTTTCAGGATGAGGAACATGTAACTAAAGATATCACATCTCTTCATGATAATTGTGCTGACATTGGTGGCGAAGTTTCATTATTTGCAACTGTTATGAAGTAATAGAACTAATGAGTTTTTAAAGGTTACAATTAGGGCTGTGTAAGACTACAATTGGCACAGTTGCAATTCAATATCACGAATAGCATTCTTTAAAATTAGCCAAGTCAATGATAACCGAAGCTTTACTGGTCAAAGATTGACAGTACAGATTAGCTGATCAAACTGATAATTATCCGGCCATAGACTTTATGCACTTGAATAGACCAGCTGCTAATGTTACCTTTTTGCAGATTATCAGAGTTTAGCCTCTTAACATGAAATATGTTCAAGTGATAAACTGTGGTTTATCACCAAGTTGATAGCAAATGACTCTGCAAACCATAATACGATCTATATTAAAGGATCAGATATGCAGTTATCAACTTTGTATGAGCAGCGACTACCCCTAAGCAGGATACGGAATCACTCATTGCACGAAACATTGTGACCAATATTAGTTGTGTCACCAATTAACAGCATGATAATGGACTGTGGTAGTGCTCACACTTTATTTTCATGAGGTCATATCAAAATGAAAACTAAAGTCATCCTATAACAGTCATTGTAAGACCAAAAGAGGACTGAATGCACAGCTTACCTTGCACAAAATAAAATGTTAAGCTCTATGCATTAGATGTGATAATACTTTCGCAGTTATCTACAAGTCTACACAATAGTGTCTGTGATCATGAAAAGGACTCTTGATATTGTGAATATCAGATTCGCTAGATGAAGAATAATGTGAAGGTACTGCATCATGTAAAATTAGTGTGGATACTGGGTGCATGCATTAACTATGTAACAAGTTTTAAAGTAATCTACAAACTTAAAAGGCTAATTGAGCTTAGCAATGAATGAAATATGCTTACATGTGAAATATAGAAATAGTGCACCTCCAGCCCCCGCATGGAATTTTGCTATAAACTATGAAATGTGATTGAAGATAGCTCATCAGCATCCATATACAATTGCCACATATGTGATCTAGCTTACACTGTAACCACAATATAATCTGACTAACAGCAAAACTAGTGTAAAGTTTGTATCACAATTGTCCATACAAAGAGCCCATTTTACTACAAAAGAAATGAAAAACTACCCATCCATACAAAGCTTCATCATATAGTCCCATTTTGTGTTCACAAACTTGCAATTTTGCAATTCTGGCTGCATATTTGATATGTCCGCAAATAACATTTATGGACACGTTTACATTGTATATTCAAAATATACAGCTATACTACAAGTCCAACAAAGAACTTCAGGTGACCTATGCCACAGTTAGCTTAAAAAGATTAATTAAGGAGCCTTCAGAGAAGTAAAAAGTGAGCTGTGGTTTGGTCGTTGACATTGTGTGAGTGCCAAAGCATGTTAATAGACAGTAATGAACGCATTAGCCATAAAAGATGGTCTGACTGTACATACCAGATTTATTTCTATTGAACATTGGATAACATTTTCCATAGCATAATATTAGTTTAGCAAGGGAAGCGGACTATTTTGCTATCTACATGGGGAAGGATTGCCTAATGCTGGATAGAACCCCAAGAGAATTTTTTTCCAAACTTTTGACTTATAGTTCTGCAGGAAGGAGCATAATAGCAATTCTTGCCTGTATCATTCTTGTGGAGAATTGAACTTTCAGAAAATGCCTGTCGTTAGTCGCATAAAAAGTATAGTATTAATATCTGACTGTCAATTGATGGCTCCAATAGCCTTAATTCACTTATCTTTTACCTAATTAGTCAACACTACATCATTTGTCTGCTACAATGATTTGAAGCAAAAGGTTATTTTGCTGAAGTATTATACCTGTGGCAACTATATACAAAACAAATATCAGCTTAAATATACAGTAAATTTAAAATTTTTACCGCATATATAATGTTAGGCAATCTGTGCCACAATTTCCATGAACATCTAGCCAGTATGAATTTCGAAGATAATTATGAGTACCAATGTGTGACTTTCCTATGTTTACCCTATATAGTTTCCTGAAAAATGCCTGTATATATCATCAATATCCTTCCTATATAAACCGAGATTTCTCTGATGGTCTACGTACTTGAAGCTTTAACTGTCAGACAAGGGAGGATTGAATTAGATCCTGATGACAAATAATGGATCATGTCAACTGAGTTGTCAACTTATATTTGTACTTAACTACGTAGGTGAATAAATTCTAGGTATGAGACAGAGGCATCCTTCAAATCATAAATTCTCAACACTTAACCAGAAGCCAAAGGCTTAGTGATTCCTTGCCGAAAATGGGTGTACTTATGGTTACATTGAGGTTCATCCATCAAATTTATACTTCTCTAACTTCATCATTTTTTATGACGTGGTCAAGATTTCACCCCTCACGTCGCTCATGTCACATGACGCTTTGTAACCCGGAAACTATGAATAACCCAAATAACTGAAAAAAAAAAAAATAAACGTATTAGGAGGGATGCTGTTCTGGTGCTTCCCAAACTCCCTTTGTAATGAAAATGTTTAGTGAAGTTTTCATTTTTAGACCTCTAGTTACCTCAATTGCTTTGTGAACTCCACAAAACCATTGGGTTTTTCCTCGCACCATAACTCATTACCATACTTAGTAATGAAATCTACCCATTGCTTTCCTACCTTGAGATATTGTTTTAATTACACAAGGTTTTCAGACTTTGAGCCCTGGTGACCGCCGATGGACCTTTGATATCAACCAAACTTAGGGTTCTTTCTCGCACCATAATGTATCCAAATACTTAATGTGAAACCTATCCAAGCTTCTTACCTTGCAATATGGTATAAAAAAGGTTTTCAGAGTTTTTGACGCCCCTGAAGACAACATTATGAAAACCTATTGACCCTCTACCAAAATAATAGTTCTTCCTCTCACTATACCACAACATCCAACATACTTAATAATGCAACAATTTAAATTTTCTGAAGTGTCCTACCTTGAAATATCGTGTAAAACCAAGGTCTTAAGACTTTTTGACCCGCTGGCGACCGCAGATGACCTTTGACCTCCACCAAAGTACTAGGTTTCTTCCTCTCACATAACACATCACATACTCAATATAAAATCTATCCATGTTTCCCTACCTACATTTTTTGTGTACACAAGCCTTTTCATGACTTTGACACCTGGTGCCACCCCATGATTGACCTTTGACCTCCTCCAAAAACAATAGTCTTCGTTCTCTTCTCTTTCATAACACATCACATACTTATCTGAAATCTATCTCATGCTTCCTAATTGATGAGATCTTGTAGAACGAGGTTTTTCAGACTTTGACCCTGGCACAAGCCGCAAATAACCTTTGACCTGCCCCATCAAAAACAACAGAGTGTTTCTTACCTCTCACCAGTAACATCATCAAATATTCTTTAATATGAAATCTATCCTTGCTCCCTACCTTAAGATATTGTGTAAACAAGGTTTTCAGACTTTGACCCCTGGTGACCCCAGATGACCTTTGACCTCCACTAAAAACAATAGGGTTCTTTCCCTTACCATAACACATCAACATACCTAATAAGAAATCTATTCATGCTTCCTACCTTGTGATATCTTGTAAACAATGTTTTCAGACTTTGACCCCTGGCAACCCCAAATGACCTTTGACCTCCACCAAAAACAAAAGAGTTCTTCCTCTCACTGTAACACATCCACACATTTAATAATGCAAATCTATCCACTTTGCTCCTACTACCTTAGATTATTGTGTAAAACATGGTTTTCAGACTCTTGACCCCTTGGTGATCCCAGATGACCTTTGACCTCCTACTCAAAAAACAAAGGCGCTTTTTCCTCTTGCCACTCAACACATCCACGATACGCGTTATTCACAAACTCTATTCCAACCTTTCCTTCCTTGAGATATTGTGTACACTAGGTTTCTAGACTTTGACCCCTGGTGACCCCAGATTGACCTTTGACCTCTCACCACCACAAAACCAACAGGCTTCTTTTCCATCTTGCCATAACACATCAACCATACTTAAGTATGCGAAATCTATCCACCAAGCTTCTTCCCCCCCCTCCGAGATATCGTGTAAACCAAGGTTTTTGACTTTGACACCCTGGCGACCCGCAAAATGACCTTTTGACTCTCCACTAAAAAACAATAGGCTTACTTCCCTCTGTCCATACCACAATCACATACCCAGTAATGCAAATCCTATCCACGCTTCCTTCCTTGAGATATCGTGTATACAAGGTGTTTCTGACTTTGACCTCCTGGTGACCACAGATGACTCTTTGACGCTCTCACTAAAAAACGGAATCTAGGCTTCTGTCCTCTTTCCATAACACATCCACGTTAATTTTTAACCCTATTAAACTCAGTATGAAATCTATCCACGCTTCCTTCCTTGAGATACCTTGCAAACAAGGTTTTCAGACTTTGACCCCTGGTAACCCCAGATGACCTTTGACCTCCACCAAAAACAATAGGCATCATCTACTTAATATGGGCAATGTACGTGCCAAGTATGAGATCCCTCAAAGTTACCCTTCTTGAGATATCGTGTAAACAAGCTAAAGCGTCACATACACACACGATATCACCATCGATATCACCATCGATATCACCATCGCATAGATTCCTTGCCTGCCTTAGGCAAGGAATCAAAAAAATTAATACAATAGCAACATTCATATGACCTTTATATTCATATGACTTTACAACAAGCTGACTTATTTCATGATTCATTGTTGATGAGCTTGAGGAAGACCACTGTGGTCAAAGATCACCTATTTTATTTTATTGAATAAGTCTGTAAAGACATTTGAGGTAATTTAAAGTTATTTACTGTTGGAACAGTATGACAATGATATAGGTTTCTCTGTATCATTTAATCTTCATTTTGTCATGCTCAAGTGTAATACAGAATGATGGAATTCCTTGCTCGTATAAATTGATAATGATCTTAAAAATTAATGTAATCGCATACTCTGATAAATGAATAAACTAACCTTGATGACCTGAGAAGTTGATTAAGTGCCCTACAAACCACCTCGACCTAGCTGTCCTGGCAAAACTGCGCGTAGTCAGTTGAGTGGTTACTCCACTTCTGTGACCAGATATGGGGGAAGGATCAAAGTGATAATGGATGTTTCCCCTTGTCTGGCCAGCCGCATACCACTCAACTGTGTCAGGAGCAGATCATCAGGTGCCCATGTTGAAAGGAAAGATAAGATGGATGAAAGTATGCATACAGTCATTAGTGAAAGAACAAGAATGCATTGTATGCAACTTATCAACTAAGAATAAGTCTGTATTGAGCTTAAATCGGTAATAGCCATCTTATGATGGGCAGAGAAATGGAGGGGCCCTAATTATATCACTTCTCATGCAGACTTCCTCAGCGCAGCACGAATGCATCTTTGAAATCCCAACATTACATGCCTAGGCC
The DNA here is from genome assembly GCA_029531755.1 of Holothuria leucospilota. Lineage (NCBI taxonomy): Eukaryota > Metazoa > Echinodermata > Holothuroidea > Aspidochirotida > Holothuriidae > Holothuria > Holothuria leucospilota. The sequence continues at coordinate 24,884 of JAIZAY010000514.1, read as the reverse complement.
TATTGCTTCACCTGTGAAAACCTATTTTTCCTCCCATGATTTACAACCTCTAAATACAGCCCCGTCAACAATGGTTTTATAATGTCTTTCTACGAACTGTTAAACTTTGTTATCTTTTCTCACAGTACAGACTTTAAATAAGCAATGAAGTAAGCATTCGGTTCAATCGACTTGGCGGGGGGTTAAGGCAGGCAACACCTGTCTAAAGCTTTATGCAAATCCTATTCAAATTACACCCACTGTAACGCTTACCTCTGTCTTGTCCCTTTACCATTGTACCTTTTCATCTTATACGTCTATTCCCGTTTAGCGGTATCCAATCTATATGGTTTTTCAACAAACGTCATTGGCAAACGGAAGGTTCTTGTCTTTTACATCAATCTTAAAAATGTTCTTATTGGTTCATGTCTTCAACATTGGGTGTGTGCTGTGCGTCATGATAGCTTACAACCCGACACTTGTAGAAAGCTGATATGTATTACTAGCATACTACCCTGAGAAGAAGATATTCCAAATGTAGAAGACGGGTGCACATTTAGCTTCTTACTGAATAACAACTAAGTACTCCGTATTTACAGGAAAATAATACACAACCGTTACATTCGTATTTCTATCTCCAAATCTTATGTGTCCTTTTCATAAAATGACAGCAGTAAAAGGAACACAAATTATCTGAGAACTTTATTGGTATAACACACTACAGCGATGTTTATGAGGACCCAGCTTAAAACTAAATTTACTTGTCCCTCGGCTTATGCATGGTTATATTTCGCTATGGTATTAACAGGTTAAAAACACTACAGATTCGATAGATGATTTTTACAATACACACGTGGTAAATACTACATCCAGAATTCTACACAAGCAGATTTGAGCTTGGAACTTGCAATGAATGGCACAAGCCTACACGGGACAAACACATTGGAGTGTTCATTAATTTCCACTATTTTTCAGTATTTATACACCTTAACTGGGATACTAGTGTCCACATATGAATACGTTAATGTTATCTAGTAATGGACTTAGGTATGTACATGCTTTTAAGTCACAAGCCTTGCATGATGTACCAGATGAACGATTATAGTATGAGAATAAACACTTTACTGGCAAGGACATACCTAAAGTTTTATTTATCTGAGAACAAATTTGAAGAAAAAATAATTTCATGAGCCAAGAATTAAATGGCCCATCCATGCCGTGATGTTGCGAAAAGAATAAATAATTTACTAGATGTTTGGAAGTCAGTCTACGTAAACAGACATCTTCAGTTAGTGGCATGTGTTATATTGTATTGGCCTTCACCTTCTAAAATTTAGTTCAGTGGTAAATATATTGTGAAAATGTGACACAATATTAATCCCATTCAGGATATTAAGATTCGTACTCCAACATGGGAAACATACGGGGCCTGCATCTTCATGTTCATGTTTGCCCTAATGAATTCCAAAGGTTTATACCATTTTGGTACGCCTTACATTATTCGTTGGCAGAGGCATAGTGGTGGAGTTATATGTGAGCATAATTTCCACCTTTCTCTTTCACATGATATCCTAATTGTGAGTGTGACACGTTGCCTAGCCAAATGCTGTGCTCTGTCCCTTGCAACACATAACACCAAACAACAAAACATAAGGGGCAGATGGCATTTATTCACTTATGGAATGGTGGCTCCTCAGCTCAGGCAGTACCAGCTGCTACATTTTAACATGTCCTAATCTTTTGTGGAGGAAGAAGAGATTTCTGTGCATGATTATAGAAATTAAAAAGTCACATTTTTGAAATATTTGTTACATTTGGCAATAATTGGAATATTAATTCTGTAAGTACAGACAATTCAACTACAAACTAGGTATGATATGAAACATATTTACAAAAACACTGTTATAAATATACATGAGATACAAATAGAACATATGTATTTTCATATCAACCACATAACTTGCTCGAAATTATTCAGTTGAAAAGGGTTTGCAAAACTTTTAAATTTGATCAAATAAGGTGGGGTAATTTAATTCGCTCAGAAAAGTTTAGATGCTAAATGTCGGTCCCCATTCACAGAGGTGTAACACAAGAAATTTGTCAAGGGAGTGCTTGCAAAAACTGTATGAAAAATACCATCTAAGCCAAGAATGGCTCACCTGTATAGTTTTTGGCAGGAAGCCGCAAGACAAATTTTTAACAGAAACACCTCCCCAATATTGGTGATACGTGACACTTCCCATGCCATGCAAAGGTGCATCTTATAATTTTATGATGAAATTCTTGAAGACGTGTGGAAATGTTGTAGGCTATGTCAGAAAAAAAATGTTTGATGTTATTACATTTTATACATTCGTATTTTTTTTTTCAAGTATTCGTATTTTCGAGGGATGGGGTATAGGGGGGGTGCGATTCCACATTACAGCGTTAATACTGTGGTGAAATACTCTCCATATTATTACCAGTAATACCATGACTTACAGCTTGCAAACTCCCTGCGGGTGGTGCGTGGCTGGCCGAGGTGCACTACGAGAAATCATCCAACTCAGCTTACTGCAGATGGTGTTGAGGGTTGTGGTGGTGGTATTCGGAGGTGCAGCTTGCTAACATCCCTATGTGAATTGTAAGAACCTGCAACTCAGTATTTTTTCTAGCAGAGAACTGGAGTAGCATGGATAGTGTTTATTCGTGGCATCATGACTTCTATTCTGTTAGCTAGGTCTACTACTCCTGTGCAAAAAGAATGGAGTATTCTATCAGCTGTAACTTCTATTTCTAACTACAATGCTTGCAATTTACATACTAGAACGCTGTGCAAGGAATAATTTGCCAATTTTATATCTTATTTCCACTCAGGCAAGCAAGTCAGTTTCACACAGTACATGTACTTTGTCCATAATTTGGTGTCATTTTGTTCTTATTCTTCCCTTTTTTCAAATAACTTTAGCAGGAGGCTGGCAGATATTTACTCATTTAATGCCTTTTCAAGTGAAACCTCTCATCCTGAGTCAAATGGAGTTGGGATTGGCTAGTATATTTCTATCATCTCACCAGCAACACCAATAGGTCCCCGGTTCGATTCCCAGACTAAGTCATACCAACGACTTGAGAAAATGGGAACTTAACTGCCATTGGTTGCTATGCATGCTCCACACATAGGCCATGGGATGTTAGGGATCTGAAAAATCCAGTGACACTAACAATCTTGGAAGAACTGACGTTGGGAACATGTACCGCTAGACCATAAATCAATGGGTTCAAGTTGGAGACGTACAAAACTCACAACACAGCCGCAAACCAAACCGCCAACCAGACCGCAATAGGAACGGTCCTAAACCGCCTACGTGCAGGGGAAAACTAATCCTCACCAAAACATTGATTCTGCACTCAACATGTACTTTCTGGGACTAATGGTATAGTTTTATGATGGTTTTTTGTTTTGACTAATAAGAGAAACGTGCATTCGTCAATGGCATGTGGTGTGGGAGATTGTCATAGTGATGTATTGTGCATGTGTTGCGTGTATGTGTGTGTGGACTTTGTTCATTAACACGGTAGCTCAACACCAGGGACAACTGTCAGATCTTAAATACGGTGTACATATATAATATAGGACTCCCATATATTAGAGTAGAAGACGCACCTTTTGCATTTTTGATTAGGCATGTAGTCAAATATCGTCATTTAGTACCACCAGGTGCAAACTCGGAAAACACTTTTGTTAACGTGATAAGCTCAAGATCAGGATAAGCTTAGATACGTGATAGATTTAATGTACTTCATAATGTTTGTAACGCCTTGTGGATTTTGCTGTCACCATTGTAGTAACCACAGAGCAAGTGTACAGACATTTTTTCGCACACAGATTACGAAGTTTTCGAGCGACTGTTGATTCTGGATTTTGATGATTCACAAATTTACCGTCATTCTTGTCCAACCTATTTCCGTCCAGTCGTAAGGAGAATAACATGACCAGACTTTTTCCTCATAAAGAAACTTCTCTCTGACCTGGTGACAATGTCTAGAACATTTAATCACAGTTTAAAACACTCAAAAATTGTAGCCATTGCTTATACGAGTGCAATCTGTTATTGCACATGCAGTCTCTGTTCATGGGTGACTTTTCCTTCCCAGGCATGCATTAGTACATTGAGAATGTTTCCCCAACTCGTCTTCGTTGACAGTTTGTGTAGTGTAACATGTTCGGGTCTTGAATAATAGTATACCGATTACCGCCACTCGTTTTCATTTGTCACGCAGGAATCTGAAATGGTGCGGGTGCAACGCCCACAAAGGTGGCAGCGTATGCCCCCATTTTGATCAACCATATTACTGTACTACATCAAAACTCAATGCGATTTTATGCATTCTGGTATAGCGAATAAACACTGTAACTTTATGACACCTTACAGTTACCGCATTGGCGAATGCTCGTCAGTGCCATGTCATGCTGTCTCACTCCACACACCGCGGTCGAGTCAAGTGAGGCTCCATTCTGCAGCAGAGAGCTACACCTGCCCGCTGGTGTATTTCCTATGTGTGGACTTTTCTCGCCGCGCACGTGGTCATTCCCGCCTACGCGCACTAACGGTACTCAAGGCAACCATCCTGTTTGGACAAACAATGATTTTGAGCTATATAATAGAACAATGTTGACTTTTTGAAACTTTCTTTCCATGACATATTAAAAAAAAAGATAAAATAAAAACAAAAAACATGGTCCATACAATGAGAATCAAATACACACGATTTTTTTGAATGATGACATTATATTCCGGCAGTTTCCTGTCTATAAAAAGGGTGCTATATACAAGTCAGCATGTTGCACACTGTGCATATTCTCGCCCCAACTGGTTTATAGGCCCTCCAGAAATGCAATCTGGCAAGATATTGGATAAGAAAACATCTTCAGTATGAATACACGAATTTTATACATGAGTGCAACATGCTGATACACCACATTCAGCACAGCATTTGCATGGATGTTGTATAAATGATAACACAAGTGTTACATTTTACCTAACACAGGAGTCCCTGCTCAGTCATTGGGCCGGGTCATATGATTTAGTTTGCTTGTATGCATATAGCTGGTGTTGACTGTGCACATCTGCAGGCATATGATGCCTGCATCAAGCAGTACTTGTAGTTTGCTGACTGCTTCTGTGAAACCGAATATTTTTTAAATATTTAGATGTAATTTTGACGTCAATTTATATCACATTTTTTAAATAGGTCCTAAATAGTATTTCATAGAGCTCATCCATGATATACTTGGACTTGAAACACTGTGTAGTGCTAGTTATTCTGTTGTGCTATTGTATCATAAATACAGGTTCACTCTAAGCTGCTATATGGAGTGTAAACATCTCCAAATTGTGAGGATAGCGGAAACCTCTCTCCTACCCCTTTTCGTCTGTAATTACACTGCATTGTTAGGCCTACTTTTATGTTGACGTCGAAAGTCAGGCCATTTTCATTCTGTTTTACTTCTAATTACACACATTGAAGGCATGTACATACCTTCAATTAATGTTTAATTGTACAACATGCAGTCGATCCACACATTAGGCAAAACACATTGGTTCTCTAATTGTCTTCTAGTTGCTCATTATTTGATGCTTTGCTTAAGAGGGTTGATATAAAATAACAGAATGACTCACATTCAAGTGATGCACACGCTGGCCAGATTTCTCCATCAACCCTTTTCAGCCCCTGTTGCAGGACAGCCTGGTACAGGATCAGTCCTCTCAACTCCTTCCACTAGGGAGCTGACCTGTCCGCTGCTTTGTTGATTGGTGTTCTTCTGTGAAAGAGGGTCAAGTACGCGAGCAAGGTCGAACCACTTTTAATCAGAGACTTTGAGTTTGAATGACAGACACTCCACTCAAATTCACCCAAAGTGACGGGGGGTGCGGGGTGGAGGTTGGATGGTCTAGCCCACATCTTAAAGTCCTGCACTGTTGGGACTAGGTCAATTCCAGCTTGGATTTTCACTAGTTAGTCCTACTCATGTCACATGGGTCTATCTGTTGAGGCTGACATTGCTTTATACAGTATACTTATGTCCTCAACAACTTTCTAGTGCTAAAAATTTTTAATATGATATATGATGCTTACGGGAGTGGACTGGGGCTTGTAGTACCAATTGGGGGCATATTTGTTTACATGTTCTACTACACCATATTTGGGGGGTGTTGGGAGGGGGATGTGCTCATGTGAAAATACTTACAACCTATGTTGGCCTAGCTTTTCATACTGTACAGTGTATCAGGTCCCTATGTACCAACAACTAGATTTTTAATAAACACGGTATTTACAATGCTTATAACCTGGCTTTATGGAGTTTAGCTTCGGAGTGACATTAATCTGCCGATGGGATAATGGAACAACATGTTCAGCAGGGTGGTTTGATAACAGTTTTTTTTTTTTTTGTTCCTTTTCTGTTTTTCTTTTTCTTTTTTTTTTTTTTTTTTCTTTTTTTTTGGTAAAAGCCTGCATTCCTTTTCTCAACTCTGACTGTGAAGACACAAAGCAATGACTGCCAATGTTGCAGCATATTACTGTATCAAATCATTTGCAGGTAAAGTCGCTTGTAAAATTTTAAAAGTGAGTTCACTACAGAATTACCATTCATTCTGGTTGTTGTGTAAACTCTACTAAAATTACATATTTTTTAAAACAAATGTATAACTTACTCTTCTTCCTAGCATTGTATAGAATTTAGCTAATTTCCCTTGGACATTATGTCACCTCTGTGTAGTGTGTTGTTGAGAGAGTATGTCGTCTGTGACCTCCCAAAACCCAAAAAAAACAGGGTGCATAACTCCTCCATCTGTCTACCTGACCCTACCTTGCAAAGTAAGAAATTCATATTTGGTCTATTGAGTGTCCTTTTCAGCAACTCTGTTGGGTATGCAGATTGCTGTAAGTAAATATTATGCACCTGCAGATACTTTTTTCCTAGACCTTGCTTCAGTGACCATACCTAAAAGGAATGTTGACATGAAATATGAGTATCATTTAAAAGATAGTAATGAACACTTCCTTTTAGTTTTTTCTATAATATGAAAAAGGACAAGCATGATTTTCACATGTACATGTATACATATAATGTCATATGTCAAAGGGGTCAGTAATATCCATAACAAACAGTCATGAGTGCCTATTTGTCAGTACAGTATAGTTGAAAAAAAGAAAAAAAGGACATAAAAATACAATCATGATTTTGTAGAGAACTGATTAAAGACAAATCTTCACATGAAGACTCAAATGTTTTGATACTAGGGTCAAGGGTCAAGAGTGGCTAATAATAATGCTGGATATGTGTTTAGCAAATCCAGCATATTAGCTAATTTCTTTTACAAACAGCCTAGAGGAACACCTGAAAAATTAAATACTTTGCAACCTTTCTTTTAAAACAACAAATAACGATATTCCTTTTCTAAATTTGTGGTGAAAACACTGGAGTATGTACCTAATCCTCAACTCCAGGGTAGTAAGATCAAGACGTTTAAGTCTAAAATAATATAGATTTCTCACCTCTGGTATAATGCAAGTGGCTCTCTCTAAACTTGCTCTAAAGAAACTTGTCCTTTTCATAAAAGGGACTCCAAGCCTGAGCGGCATAGTCTTACCAACTCCTTATACAGATTTAGTACAATTTCTGTACTAAAACTATTGAAATTCTCTTGATCAATCCAGGCCCCAAAAATTTTAAAGGGGGGTTTTTTTTCAAAAGGGGGGCCCCCCCCCCCCCCCAAAAAAAAAATTTTAAAAAAAAAAAAACAAAATTTGAAAAAAAAATAATTTTTTTTTAAAAACTACCCCCCCCAAAACCCAAAAAAAAAAAAATAAAAAAATTAAAAAATTTTTTTTTAAAAAAAAAAATTTTTTTTTTTTTTTTTTTTAAAAAAAAGGGCCAAAAAATTTGGGTTTTTAAAAAAAATTTTTTTTTTTTTGGGGGGCCCCAAACCCCCCCCCAAAAAAAACCCCCAAAATTTTTTTAAAAATTTAAAAATTTTTTAAAATTTGGGGGGTTTTTTTAAAAAAAAAAATTTTTTTTTAATTAAATTTTTTTTTAAAAAAAAAAATTTTTAATTTTTTTTTTTCAGGGTTTTTTTTTAAAAAAAATTTTTTTTTTTTAAATTTTTTTGGGGGCCCTTTTTTAAAATTTTTTACAAAATTTCCCAAAAAATTTTTGGGGGGTTTTAAAAATTTTTTTCTTTTTTTTTTTTTTCCCCCAAAAAAAAAAGGGGGGAAAAAAAAAAATTTTTGGGAAAAAAAAAATTTAAAAAAACCCCCCCCCAAAAAAAATTTTTTCCGGGGAAAAAAAACCCCCCCCTTTTTTTAAAAAAAAAATTTTTTTTTCCCCCTTTTTTTCCCCCTTTTTAAATTTTCCCAAAAATTTTTAAAAAGGGGGAAAAAAAATGCCCCAAAAAGAACCCCTTTTTTGGGGAAAAATCTTTAAATTTTTTTTTTAATTTCCCCTTTTTAAAAAAACCTTTTTTTTTTTGGGGAAAAAATTTTTGATTAAAAAAAAAATTTTTTTTTAATGTTTTCCCAAAAAAATTTTGGGTTTTTTATTTTTTTTTTAAAAAAAAAATTTAATTTTTTAAAAAAAATTTTTTTTTTTTCAATTAATTTTTTGTTTTAAAAATTTTTTTTTTCCCGGTTTTCCTTTTTTTGCGGGCCCTTTTTTTTTTCCCCCCCCCAAAAAAAATTTTTTATTTAAAAATTTTTTTGAAATTTTTTTAAAGGGGTTAAAAAAAGGGAAAAATTTAAATTTTTTTTTGGGGGGCCCCCCATTTTAAAACCAACCTTTTTTTTGGGTTTTTTTATTTTAAATTTTTTTAAAAAAATAAATTTGGGGTTTAAAAAAAAGGGGAAAATTTTTTTTTCAAACCCCTTTTTTTTTTTAAAAGGGGGGTTTTACCTTTTAATTAAATTTTTTTTTAATTTTTTTTTTTTTTTTGAAACACAATTTTCCCCTTTAAAAAAAAAGGGTTTTTTTTTAAAAAAAGGCCCCCCCAAAAGGGTTTCCCCTTTTTTTGGGAAAAAGGCCCGGGGGAAAACCCCCTTTTCCCCGGGGGGGGGGTTTTTTTTTAAAAGGGGGGGAAAAGGGGGTCCCAAACCCCCCCCTTGGGAAAGCCCCCTTAATTTGGGGGGGGGGGGAAAAAAGGGGGGGGGGGAAAAGGGTTTAAAAAAAGGGGGGGGGATTTAGGGGTTTTTTTTTGGGGGTTTGGGCCCAAAAACCCCCCCCCAAAAAAGGGGGCCCCCTTTCCCCCTTTTTTTTTTTAAAAAAAATTTTTCCCCCCTTTTTTCCCCCCCCGGGGGGGGGAAAATTTTTAAAAAATTTTTTGGGGGTTTTTTTTTAAAAATTTTTTTCTTTTTTTTAAATTTTTTTAAAAATTTTTTTTTCCTTTTTTTAAAAAATTTTAAATTTTTGGGGGGGGCCGGGGGTTTTTTAAAACCCCCCCCAAAAGGGGTTTTTAAAAAAATTTTTTGGTTTGGGGGGGGGTTTTTTTTGGGGGAATTTAAAAAAAAATTTTTTTTTTGTTTTCGAAATTTTTTTTTCCCCCCCCCTTTTTTTTTTTTTTTGGGGAAAAATTTTTTTTTCCCCCAAAAAAAATTTTTTTCCCCCCCCAGGGGTTTTTTTTCCCCCCCCTTTTTTAAAAAGGGGGTTTTTCCCCCAAAAAAAAAAAATTTTTCCCCTTTTTCCCCAAATTTTCATTTTTTTTTTTTGTTTAAAAAAAAAATTTAAAATTTTTTTTTTTTTTTAAAAATTTTTAAAAAAAACCCTTTTTGGGGGGAAAAAAAAATGGGAAAAGGGGTTTTTTCCCAAAATTTTTTTTTAAAAGGGGGGGGGGTTTTTTTTTTGGGTTTGTTTTTTTTTTTTGGGGGGGGTTTTAAAGGGTTTAAACCCAAAAATTTTTAAAGGGCCCAAAAAATTTTTTTTTCCCCCCCAAAGGGGGGGTTTTTAAAAAAATTTTTTTTAAAAGGGGGGGGGGGGTTTTGGGAAAGTTTTTGGGTTTTTTTTTTGGGGGAAAATAAATTTTTTTGGTTTTTTTTTTTGGAAAAAACCCTTTTTTTGGGAAAGGAAAATTTTTTAAAGGGGGGGTTTTCCCCCCCTTTTTTTTAAAAAAAAAAATTTTTTTTTCAAAAAAAATTTTTTTTTTAAAAACCCTTTTTTTTGGGGGGAAAAAAACCCGGAAACCCAAAAAAATTTTTTTTTTTAAAAATTTTAAAAAAAATTTTTTCAAATTTTAAAAGGGGGGGTTTTGGGGGGGGGCCCCCGTTTTGGGGGGTTTTTTTCAAATTTTTTGGGGGGGGTTTTTTTTTTTTTTCCCGGGGGGGAAAAAAAGTTTTTTGGGGGGTTTTTTTTTTTTAAAGGGAAAAATTTTTTTTTGGGGGGAAAACCCAAAAAAAGGGGGGAAAAAAAAAAAAATTTTTTGGGGGGGGCCCCTTTTTTGGTTGGCCCAAAAAAAATTGGTTTTTTTTTAAAAAAAAAAAAAAATTTTTTACCGATATTTAAAAATTGGGAAAAAAAATTTTTTTAAAAAATTTTTTTTTTAAAGGGAAAAACCCCCAAAAATTTTTTTTGGGGAAAAACCCCGGGCCCGGGGTTTTAAAATTTTAAAAATTTGGGGGGGGCCCGGGAAAAAATTTTTTTTTTTTTTGGGGCCCCTTTTTTTTTTTGGAAATTTTTTTTTTCCAATTTTCCCGTTTCCCTTTAAAAAGGGTTTTTCCCCCTTTAAAAATTTGGGGGAAAAAGGGGGGAAAAAATTTTTTTTTTTTTTTGGGGGGGTTTTTTTAAAATTTTTTTTAAAATTCCCAAAAAAGGGGGGGTTTTTTTTTTAAAAAAAAAAATTTTTTTTAAAAACCCCAATTTTTTTAAAAAAAAAAAGGGCCAAGGGGGAAAAAAAAAACTTTTAAAAAACCGGGAAAATTTTGGGGGTTTTCCCCAAAAATTTTTTAAAAAAGGGGTTTTTTAAAAAAATTTTTGGGGGGGCCAAGGGCCCGGAAAAAAAAATTTTTTAAAATTTTTTAAAAAAAAAAAGAACCCCCCTTTTTTTTTTTTTTTTTAAATTTTTTTTAAAAGGGGGGAAAAAATTTTGGGGGGGAAAAAAAGGGGGAAAAAATTTAAATTTAAAAAATTTTTAAAAAACCCCCAACCCCTTTTTTTTAAAAATTTTTTTTTTTTGGTATAAATTTAAAATTTTAATTTTGGATTTTTGGTTTTTTTTTTTTTTAAAATTTTTTTAATTTTAAAAAAATTTTTTAAAAAAAAATCCCCTTTTTAAAAAAAAAAAAATTTTTAAAAAATTTTTTTTTTAAATTTTTAAAAATGAAATTTTAAATTTTTAAAAAAAAACCCCACCCAAAAAAAAAAAAAAAAATTTTTTTCCTTTTAAAAATTTAAAAAAATTTTTTTTTTTAAAATATAATTTTTTAATTTTTGTGTTTTCTTTTTTTTCCCCTTTCCCCCGGTTTTTTTAAAATTTTTTTGGGGGGGGGGGGGGTTTTTTTTTTTCAAAAGGGGTTTTTTTTTTTAAAAAAAAAAAATTTTTAAAAATTTAATTTCCAAAAAAAGGCCAAATTTTTTTGGGTTTCCCCAAAAAAAAAAAGGTTTGGGAAAATTTTTTTTTTTTTGGAAAGCAATTTTTTTTTCCTTTCTTTTTTTTTTTAAAAATTTTTTTAAAAAAAAAAAATTTTTTGGGGGGGAAAAAATTTTTCCCCTTTTTTCCCAAAATTACCCAAAAACCCCCCTTTTCCCAACTCCCCTTTTTTTTTTGGGGGGAACCCCCTTTTTTTTTTTTTTTGGGGGGGGGGAAAAAAAAAGTTAATTTTTTAAAAAAAATTTTATTTTAAAAAAAAAATTGCAAATTTTTTAAAAAAAAAAAAAAGGGGGGAAAAATTTTTTTTTCCCCAAAAAAAAAAAAATTTTCCGGGAAAAAATTTTTTTTTAATTTTTTTTTCCCCCCCCCTTTTGGGGAAAAAAATTTTTTTGTTTCCCAAAAAAAAAAAAAAAAAAAAATCCCGGGGGGGTTTTTTTTATTTTTAAATTTTAAAAAATTTTTTTTTTTCCTTTTTTTTTTGGGGGTTTTTTAAAAAAAATTTTTTTTAAAAATTTTTTTTTTTAAAAAATTTTTTAACCCTTTGAAAAGGGCCCCAAAAAAAAAAAAGGGGGAAAAAAAAAACCCCGTTTTGGGGTTTTTTCCCTTGAACCAAAAAAGGGGGGCCCTTTTTTCCCCCCCAAACAAAAATTTAAAAAATTTTTTTTTGGTTTAAGGCCGGGGGGGTTTTTTTTTTTTTAAAAAGGGGCCCAAAAAATTTTTTTTTTTTAAAAAAAATTTTGTTTAAATTAAAAAAAGGGCCCCCGGGGGGGGGAAAAAAAAAAAAAGGCCCCCCTTTTTTTAAAAATTTTTTTTTTTGGAAAAAAAAAATTTAAAAAAATTCCCCCCGGGGCCCCCAAAAAAAAAAATTTTTTGGAAAATTTTTTTTTTTAAAAAAAATTTTTTTTTTTTGGGGGGAAAGGGGAAATTTTAAATTTTTTTTTCCCCTTTTTTTTTTAAAAACTTTTAAAAAATTTTTTTTTGGTTTTTTTTGGGGGCCCGGGCCCGCCCCAAAAAAAAATTGAAAATTTAAAAGGGACCCAAAAAAAAAAAACCCCCCCTTTTTTTTTTAAAAAAAGGGTTTTAAGAAAAATTTTTTTTTTTTTTTGGGGAAGGTTTTTAAACCCCCCCTTTTGGAAATTTTTAAAAATTTTTTCAAAATTTTAAATTTTAAAAAAAGGGGTTTTTTTTTTTAAAAATTTAAACGGGGGGGGGGGGGGGGGGCGGTTTTTAAAATTTTCCCAAAAGGGGGGGGGTTTTTTTTTTTTAAATTTTAAAATTTTTTTTTTAAAATTTTTTAAAAATTTTTTAAAAAACCCCAAATTTTTTTTTTCCCCAAACCCCTTTTAAAAAAAAAAATTCATTTTTGGGGGGGGGGGAGGGGGGTTTTTTCCCCCCCCCTTTACCCCCGGGGCTTTTTCCCTTTTTTTTAAAAAAATTTTTTTTAAAAAATTTTGGGGGTTAAAAAAACCCCCCCCCCCCAAAAAAAAAAACCTTTTTTAAAAAACCCCGGGGCCCCCCTTTTTGGGGGGGGCCCCCCCCCAAAAAAAAAAAAAAAAACAAAAAAATTTTTTGGGGGGTGCCCAAGGGCCCCTTTTTAAAAAAAAAAAATTTTGGGGGGGTTTTTTTAAAAAAATTTTTTTCCCTTTTTAAAATTAAATTTTGCTATGGGGAACCTGGGGAAGGGGGGGGGGGGTTTTTTTTTTTTTTAAGGGAACCCCAAAAGGGGAACCCAAAAAAATTTTTGGGGGGGTTTTTAAAAAAAATTTTTTTTTTTTTTGGGGGCGGTTTTTTTTTTTAAATTTTAAAAATTTTTTTTTTAAAAAAAAAAGGGGGTTTTTAAAATTTTTTGGGGTTTAAAAAAAATTTTTTTTTTTTTTTCCCCCTTGGGGAAAAGGGGGGTTTTTTTTTTTTTTCCCAAAAAAATTTTTAAAAAATTTTGGGGGGGGTTTTGGGTTTTTTTTTTAAAAAAAAAGGGGCCCCCAAAAAAAAGGGGGGGCCCCCCCTTTTGGGGAAAATTTTTTTAAAAAAAATTTTTTTAAATTTTTTTGGGGGGAAAAAAAAGGGTTTTTTGGGGGGGCCGGGGGGTTTTTGGGGGCCCCCAAAAAAAAAAAAATTTTTTTCCCCTTTTTTTTTTTTTTTTTGGGGGGGGGGGGTTTTTTTTTGGGGGCCCTTTTTTTTCCCTTTAAATTTTAAAGGGTTTGGGCCAATTTTTTTTCCCCTTTTTTTTTTTTTTTTTGGTTTTGGGTAAAAAATTTTAAAAAAAGGGGGTTTTTTTCCCGGGAAAATTTAAATTTTTAACAAATTTTTTCCCCCCCCTTTTTTTTTTTTGGGGGGGTTAAAGGGCCCCCCAAAAAAAAACCCCCCTTTTTTGGGGGGAAAAAATTTTTGGGGGGTTTTTTTTTAAAATTTTAAAAAAATTTTTTAAAATTTTAAAAAAAAGGGGGCCCCCCCCTTTTTTTCCCCCTTTTTTTTTTTTTTTTTTTTAAAAAAATTTTTGGGGGGGGAAAAAAAAAAAAAATGGGGGAAAAAAGGGAAAAAAAATTTTTTTTATTAAATTTTTTTTTTTAAAATTTTTTTTTTTTGTTTTGGGGGGGGAAAAAAAATTTTTTTTTTTTTTTAAATTTAAAGAGGGTTTTTTCAAATTTTTTTTCCCCTTTTTTGGGAAAAATTTTTTCAAGGGAAAATTTTTTTTTAAAATTTTTTTTAAAATTTTTTTTTAAAAAAAAAAACCCCTTTTTTGGGGAAAAAAAAAGAAAAAATTTTTTTTCCCCGGGGGGGGGTTTTTTAAAAAAAAAAAAAAAATAATTTTTTTTTTTTTTTAAAAAAAAATTTTGGGTTTTTTAAAAATTTTTTTTAAAAAAAGGTAAATTTTTTTTTTTTTCCCCCTTTTTTTTCCCCAAAAAAAATTTTTTTCCCCCCCTTTTTTTTTTTTCCCCGGCAAAATTTTTTTGGGGGGGAAAAAAAACCAGGGCCCGGAAAAAAAATTAAGGGAAAAAGGGTGTTTTCGGAATTTTTTTTAAAAAAAAAAAGGAAAAAACAAGGAAAATTATTTTAAAAACCCTTTAATTTTAAAAAAAATTTTTTTTTTGGGGGGGAAAAAAAAAATTCAGTAAAGTGTAAAGATCATTTACATTAATTGAAATGTTTTTAGAAGGAAACCCTATTATTTTGATGGTCAAAGGTCATCTGCGGTCGCCAGGGGTCAAAGTCTTAAGACCTTGTTAACACGATATTTCAAGTAGGACACTTAAAAATTTCATATAATATGTGTGTAATTTGGTCAAGCCAACTTAACCTTAACATTTGGAATGAGGTATATGGATTATAGTCATGGTACAGTCCATTTAAAGGTCCTAAGTCTAACATTGAAACTTCCTAAAACATTTTACACATTGGAATTCCACATATCCTCTAATAATTTTTTATAATTTTATTTTGAATATTTCTTGGTTATTCAAGTCCTCGGTGCATCAGTTCTTGGGTGATCTTATACCTGATCTGTGGGTAATTTTTTAACATAAAAATAATGGATGAAAAGTATAATTGTAGGAGCAACCCATGTAAAAAAGCAGCACTTTCGGCAAGGAATCATAAGCTTTGCTTTCTGTAAGTTAAATTCATTGAGGGTCATCTGCCGAAGGGACTGAGTTCATGCTAAACCTTTATTGTTACACTTCTGCTTACAAATTTAAACGGATTACTAATTGGCAGGCAATGTTCATCAGCCATGAAATGATCTTGGAATGCCTCATTTATTCCAGTAGAGAATTATTACCATGATGTGTTTTTACTTACATGAAGAAGTAGGACTTATTCTAGTAATGGTTTAATACCTAGCATCCTATGCGTAAATTCATGGATTTAGCTTCGAGAACACATTTATTTAAGGATCCTCTGTCTCATACACTAATTATCTACTGGTAAGTAAGTAAATAAAAGTAGCAAATCACTTACCCATTTTTCATAGGATCTAATTCAATCTGCCATTTGTCTGACATTAAGTCTTCAAAGTACCATAACTGACATAGATTGTTATATAGGAAGGATATTGTAATATACAGGATTTTCCAGGAAATATTGGAAATAGGAAAGTCACACGATGGTACTCAAATTTCTTGAATTCCTGGTAATTTCAGAAATTGTGGCCAGTTTGTAACTATATATGTAAAATTAAATTTATTATAACTGATACTTTTTTATATAAGATTGCCAAGGGGATATCTTAGCGAAATAACCTTTTGACCAAACAATTGTACCCAAATGTAGTGTTCAATTGGTAAAGGAATATAATGGCATTGAGCATCATTGAGTGATTTAATACTATCTTTTTATGAGAATAACAGGAATCTTTCTGAAAGTTAATCTCACACGAATTATCAGCAAATTGCTAGTTTGCTCCTTCCTGAGATAAAGTCAACAGTTTGGAAAAATTCTCTTGGGTTTTATACAGCATTAGCAATCCTTCCAGCAAAATAGTCCTTCCTTGCTAAACTAATCATATTATGGAAAATGTTACAATGTTCAATGAATAAATCTTTATGTACAGTCAGACCACTTTTATGCCAATGGCGTTCACACTGTCTTCTAACTTTTTTGGCACTCACAATGTCACGACCAAACCACAGCTCACTTTTCTTCCGAGGCTCCTTAATTAATTTTTTTAGTAACTGTGGCATAGGTCACCTAAGTTCTTTGTTGGACTGTAGTATATCTGCATATTTTGAATATAAATTAAAGTGTCCATAAATGTTATTTGGTAAATATGCAGCCAGAATTGCAACATTGCAAGTTGTGAACACAAAATGGGACTATATGATGAAGCTTTGTATGGATGGGTAGTTTTTCGCTTCTTTTAGTAAAAATGAGCTCTTTATGCACAATTTTGATATAAACTTTACACAGTTTTGCTGTAGTCAGATATATGGTGGTTACAGTGTAAGCTGTCAATAATGGCATGTGTATATGGTCTATGAGTACTTAAACCACTATTTCATATATTAGCAAAAATCTTCATGGGGGCGCGGGGGATGTACTATATATATTTCAGATAGTAATGCTGATAAACTGAGTACATTCATTGGTGCTATAATATGTTTGCTTTTGAGTAATTTACGTTTTTGAAATGTACAAGCTATGAGATGCTAGTCAATCTAGTAGTCACGAAGCTTGGAATGTTCTGTCATGATAGGACAGTAATTACATTTAGTTTCAGTCCAGCGAAGTGTACTTCACAACATACTCGATGGACATATGATCGGCAAGCATTGTAGCACTGTAGTTATAAAACATCAGTCTTTACATTAATTGGCTGATAAGCTGCGTATTACTTATTTTGATGCAAATGATAGTGGTCAGCTTTACAAGACTGTGGGCTAAAGGATTTCATGACCATGTACCATTTTATTATTGAATTAGAAAAAAAAGTGGCACCACAGGGGATGGAGAATACAAGGTGAAGGGTCAAACCCGATGGCCTCACCTGAAAATGTCACTGCATGCTCACTTGGATTGGCACAACTAATTGCTGGACATTAGTCCATATCCAAGTGCCTACATTATTATCAGAAAATGTCTCTCTATTATGAAGTAAATTAGGGAAAACTTCCAATGTGGCACAATTTAATCTTGGGAAATGCGTAGTGCCTATTTGACACATTTTGAAAACACTACACATTATGCTTCAATCTAAATTCTCAATGTTATCATTCAATATTAAATGTTCTCTGTCTCAGTGGCAAGGACTTAAGGAGTAGCTTAGCCAAAAGAAGATGAAAGTTGTGTACACAATTTTGCAAGGCTATGAAGTGCAGATTTGAGGACAGAACTGCTGTGGCCAACTGTTAAGTGAATACTAGTATATTTTATGCAAGTTAAGGGAAGGTGTCTGTTTTGAGGGAGGATCAACCTTTCCCTGTGAGTAATTTCGTTAGTTGATACCGAGTAAGTTGCAAATGTAGCTCTTGACAAGTGAACTATGGGACATTTTTCCCATTTTAAGATAGTAGCAAGCAATCCCTTTCTAGTGCAGAACTGCAGTGCTAAGCCATAGTTCCACAGTAATGAGTTTAGGCACAGTTGGGATAACTAATGTACCAGAATCATACAGTTTATTAATGCATGAATTATCAGTTCAAAGCTTTGTCAAAGAGCTACCATTTTGCAACTTACGGTAATCACTTACGAAAATTTCTCAAAGGGAAGGGGTCTGATCCAGTCCCCTCAGAAAACATGCCCCTTCCCTTAGACCTTGCATAAAATATACATAGTATTCACTTTAACAGTTGCCACAGACAGTTCTGTCCTCACAATTCTGCATTCAAGGCCTATGCACATGTTAAACAATTTTCTTTTTTGGCAAAGTACCCTGGTGTCCTTGCCACTTAGACAAAACCAGTTGTAAGAAATGTAGTGGTAGTATGAGAACTTTAGATACAGCATAATGAGTTGAGTGTTCAAAATGTTGCACAATTAGGCCTACCATTTCCCATAAAGATTAAGAACTTTGTGCCACATTGGCAAGTTTTCCCTAATTTACTTCAATAATAGAGACATTTTTGTATAATGTAGGCACTTGAGATATGGACTATATTGTCCTACCAATTAGTTGTGCCAATCCAAAGTGAGCATGCAGTGACATTTTCGAGGGGGAGGGCCATCGGGGTTTGACCCTTCACCCTTGTATTCCCTCCTCCCCTGTTGGTGCCACTTTTTTTTCTAATTCAATAACATAAATGTGTATATGGCATGAAAGTCCTTTTAGCCCACAGTCTTGTAGAAGCTGACCTAGATCACTTGCATAAAAATAAGGTAATGAACCCGCAGCTCTATCAGCACAATTAATGGTGAATAATGACTGTGATGCTTTATAAGTCATACCAGTGGCTACACAACTGCTTGGCCGGATCATATGTCCGGATCGAGTATGGTTGTGAAGATACAACTCGCTGGACTGAAACCGTAGAATGTGAAAGTTACTGTCCATCACTGACAGAACATTTCCAAGCTGTCCGGGACTACTAGGTATTGTAGGCTTATGGGCATTCTCATAGCTTGTACATTTCTAAAAACTAAATTTTTACTTCAAAAGATAACATTAGTATAGCACCAGACTGAATGTCACCCAATTATTCAGCATTACTATGCTGATAATTATATAAATAGTACACCCCCCCCCCCCCCATGAAGACAGTTGTGGCTATATTCTATTGAAAAGTGTGTTTGAAGATACTCATAGCATCCATATACAATTGCCATATGTGATCTAGCTTACACTGTAACCACCATATATCTGACTACAGCAAAACTGTGTAAAGTTTATATCAAAATTGTGCATAAAGAGCTCATTTTTACTAAAAGAAGCGAAAACTACCATCCATACAAAGCTTCATCATATATCCCATTTTGTGTTCACAACTTGCATGTTGCAATTCTGCTGCATATTTACCAAATAACTTTATGGACACTTTAATTTATATTCAAAATATGCAGATATACTACAGTCCACAAGAACTTAGGTGACCTATGCACAGTTACTAAAAAATTATTAGTGAGCTCGAGAAAATGTAAGACTCTGTGTTTTGGTCGTGACATTGTGAGTGCCTAAAAAATGTTGAAGTACAGTGTGAACGCCATTGCATAAAATGGTGTGCCTGACAGTCAGTAAGTTACTGTCATTGCAATTGAACATTTCTTCTATAATTAATTTGAAGTTGCTAACGAAGACTATTTGCCATTTCGGAGGTTGCTAATGCTGTATAAATGACCCTTAATGATGAATTTTTATACCTGTTGACTTTTTCTCAGTGAAGGACTAACTGCAATTCTGCCTGACTCATTCGTGTTGACTTACTTTCGAAAGATTCCCCTTTTTCTCATAAAAAGATAGCTATTAAGTAGTTCGATGCAATTAGCTCATGCTTCATTTTTTACAAATTCATGCAACGTATATCATTTGGTTTCTAATGTTGAACAAACCTTAATTTTGCTGCAAGTCATATACCCTGTGTGCAACTTATAAACTCGCCAAAAATCAGTTAAATATAAAGTCAAATTTATTTGCATCTTATGCAATACAATTTCGGCAAACTGTGCCAATTTCAGATTAGCCAATTGAATTCGAAGATATGTGCATAAATACAAATCTACCATGGTTGTGTATCATAAAATAAATACCTAAGCTTCGCCATTTTCTAACTCATCTTTAGCTTCATCTTGGGCCATAGGTTTTATTATCTCTTTGTGTTTCATCGTCCAAAAGGGTGAAGCTTTCTCTGTCAATTTCATTTTCTAGTAGAAAAGCATACAGTCAAATAAAATTTTATTATAAAAAGTTTACTATGAAGGTTGCATACTGTAGTCCTCAACATATTTGTGATGCTTTTCCACTATCTTTTTTCTTTTAAGACATGAATTCAATCTGTCGTATTCAATTGGGGAATGGAAAGACTGAAAGTGCTATACATTTTGTGAATGAATATGTTGCGTAAAACAAATAAATGTATGGCAAAATTCAGTTATCTTAGATTCTTTTGCATGAAAACTGTGATCATTGACCAAGGTTTCGTGTCCTGTGCGTCAATAAGTTGGGTACATTTCCTTGCTAAGTAAATCAATGCTATGTGGTTAAATGAGCAATAAAATCGGCACGTTGCCAGTACCAGTTAATGCACCAAGTCTTCAGTTATGAAAATTTCTCATTAGCTCACATCGTAAACTGATTGAACAAGTTGTCAAAGAGACATATCATGGGGGCTCAGTCCTTCGGGGAGGGGCAGTGGGTGAGCTGAAATCAAAAATGAGAATCATACTGTATGCATTTTCCCTTTGGATTTCCAGTGGCTTAGCCGGGTACGAATTTCTCAATTCATGCTTACCTCCTTAGAAATGTTCTATAGGCACTGTATACATGCCTTTTATGACGTGGAGAACTAGAAAATTTCTATAAGTAAGAGGTGAGTACTTTGACTGACCATGTGAACGATTGCCAATAATACTCTGTACAAGCAGTTGATTTCACTATCGGGCACATTGTCCAAGCGAGACAACTTCATTTGACGCAAGACAAAACCTCTGGTCAAAATTCGATAAAGTTTTCGCCAAAGAACAGTATTCGATTAAAATTTGCATTAATTCGTTCAATTATCATGAAATGTAGCACTTCATCTTTCATTCCATATTGATATCGACAGATGCAATATCGCTTGATTCCACGCAAGAAAAGTATGGGAAAAGGGAATCCAGATAGTAAATCTAACAAAAGCAGGAAATTTGTTGTATAATCTCAAATTTATTTGACCTTCTTTTAAATTTGATTGAATTTATTCTGAAGGGTCGTGTGACTCCTTGAAAAAAATATATGATGAGTGAAAACCTGGTATATAGAATAGTTCTATGGTTATTCTATGTTGAATTAAATACATTGTTGAGGACTACAGTATGCAACTTCATAGTAAACTTCGTCTAATAAAATTTTATTTGTACTGATGCTATTTTACTAGAAATTGAAATTGACAGAGAAAGCTTCACCCTTTTGACGATTGTAACCTTTTGATAAGAGATAATTAAACTTCATTGCCCTCAAGATGAAGCTAAAAAGGTTCTTCAGAAAATGGAAGGCTCTCAAGGTAGCATATATTATTGATACATAACGATTGGGTGAGATTTGTATTTATGCACACCATAATTCCATTTTAACCAATAATTATGGGATATGTTTGTCCCGAAGTGTGGTCATGTCATCCCTGGTGATGCAAAAGTAGTAATTTGGCATCTTCGTCATGTGCATAATGTTTTTCATGGGCGCAGTTTTACAGAGAGCATCACATGTGGACAGGATGGATGTGAAAGAACATTTTCAGGGAGGACATATGTATTCAGGAAACATTTAAGAAACCACAGAGATGTTCAACTACCTGCACCCATGGACTTTGCCCTACCTCAAAACCATGAATCAAACAGTGATAGCTCAGATGATGGGGATATTGAAAATGCTCCTCTTAATGAGGTGCCTATACCAAAAGAAGATATGTGGGATGACTTTGATGCAGAGAAGGTAGAAAGGCATGCATCTGGGCTTGTTGCTGGTTTGCTTGCATCAAATAGCAGGGCTCATTCAACTCTCCTTGATGTTGTAGAAAAAAACAGCTGATCTCTTGGATGATATATCATCACTTATCAAATAAAAGGGTGCAAATGCTTGCAACAGCAAGTGGTGTTTTAGCTAATGATGAAAATTTATGTGCATTAATTGCTCATGTCGAGGATGTATCTCACCCGTTCCAAAATGTTGAAACTCAGTACAAACGAAGTATTTTCTTTCAAAGTTGCAATGCCGTTTTACAAGCCCAGGAACTCCCACTTGGAATTGGCTACTATCCATGCAACAACTCACGTAATACTGGAAACGTTCAACAAGTAATGAAAACAATATCATTCCAGTACATTCCCATTAAACCCTTTCTTAAATTGATACTGGAAAAGAAAGATATTTTGAAAATTGCATCAGAGTACATAGTAATGTCAATTTACTTAAAGATTTTCATTATGGTTCATTCTGCAGGGAAAGTGTCTATTGTAACAAGCAAACCCCATCAAGCTCATTCTCTACATTGACAATTTTGAGGTAACAAATCCTCTTAGCCCCAGAGCTGGAACACACAAGTTGGGGGTAGTTTATTTCACGGTTGCTAATGTTCCCCCTAAATACACTGGCCTACCTTGACAAACATGTTTTTATTTGTGTTATATACTTCAAGTGATGCCAAGATGTATGGCTATATGAGCCACTCTTCACTCAGTTCATTATATGGATATGAATTTATTGGCAAATGATGGCCTTGACATACATGCAGACACACTTCAATGGAAACATGAACGTAGGTATATTGCTCAAGTAGTGGGCGATAACCTTGGGATTCATTCATTATTTGGATTTGCTGAAGGTTTTACAGCAAACTACCCCTGTCGCATCTGCAAAATGCCCTGTGATGATCATGTAAAATTAGTGTCTGTTGAAGACATTAATTTAATCAGAACACCAAAAGTGTACCAGAATGATGTGGATGCACAAAACTTGGGAGAGACTGGTGTAAAAAGATTATGCCCTCTTCATAAAATTTCCAACTTCCATATCACAAGCAATCACATACCAGATGTTATGCATGATCAGTTAGAAGGTGTCTGCATGTCCTTATTATGAGGTTAAATTATAATTTAACCTTAATTAGTTCTTAAAGAATTGATTGCAAAAGAGTATTTTAGCAGAGAAACATTAAATGCTCGAATTACTAGCTACAACTATGGCTTCCAAGATAAACGAAATAAGCCATGCACATGTGTGATGAGTGCTCTTCGTACCCCAGATGGTTCATCAGGACAAAAAGCTGGTCAGATGTGGTGTTTAATGTGCCCCATGCCTTTAATGTTAGGTAATCTTTTCCCTGTTAATGATGAATGTTGGGAACTACTTCTAGCACTGCTTGATTGCATGGATATAATTTTTTCACCAGTTGTAAGCAGGGGAGAAACACTCGACTTAGAACAGTTGATCGCAGACCATCATAAATTATTTTTGGAATTGTTTCCTGATCAGCATTTAAAGCCAAAGCACCATTTTATGATTCATTACCCATTAGCCATGTGGCTCTATGGACCTTTAATTCATTTATGGATGATGAGCTTTGAGGCATTTCATAACTTTTCTTGTCGATTGTGCCACATTATTTGCAATTTTCAAAATGTTGCTAAACCCTTAGCCTACCAAAATCAAATGCTATTATGCTATAACTTGATGTCAAGGAAACTCTTGTGGAGAAAACAGTGGAAGTAGGTCCGGGGGAGTCTGTCATAGTAGCTTCCCTGCAAGATTCAGCTGCAGTTGCACAAAATCTAGAAATTCCATTGTATGACGAAGTCTTCATTGCAAAATGGTGCCGAGTAAATGGGACGGAGTGTATGAAAAATGTTATGGTTGTATCGACAAAAGTGAAGAAGGAGATCCACTTTTTGGAAAGATCAGACATGTGTTAGTATCCCATTCAACAGTGACATTAATGTGTGAACTTTGGTATAGTATTGGATTTGAATAATTATCATGCACATATTAGGGAATTGCTCACAGGTCATTACATTTTGCAGAATAGAAAACTTGATTGATTTCCACGATCCATTGCAAGCCAACAAGTTCTACAAAAAAGACTGTTAGCTGTATCAATCAAAGATACAAATTGTAGAGTACTGTAGGCATGGGTTTGTAAACTATATAGAAACATTTCATTGTCAGTGTGTATATAATGAGACTATAGTGCAGCACTGGTGAAATACTGCACTGTGCATTGCATGTGCCTGTACAGTAAGTGTTTAGAAAAGCTTACTGCATATCCCAAACAGTGGTGGCATTGTACAGCGACATATTGCCATAGGGAAGATGTCACTTACAAGACTCAAGACTGTTGGAGTACTGCAGTTTTTTCTGACTCACCAAAAGCTCAGTCCATATGGAAGTCTGAATTGGCTCACAGAAGCATACAGTAGGTACACTACCACTAATTTCCTCTTCAGCTTCAGCTCATTCTGAGTTCACTAACTTAATAATCAAAAAGACTGGAACATGTAATGCTTGTTCTTTTATGTCAATCTAGTTTAAGTGACAGAAATTTATTTGGTTTCAAAGTGTGTTTTACAGTGAGTGCTTTTGAAAGTGAGTCCCCCGGTACATATATTCATCGATTAACAAAAAGGAAGACCAGTGTACACAAGGGTGCTTACCCATTAGATACAGGAAGTACCATCACCAGAGAAGAGTAACCATGCCCCCGTGATTTATATGCACAGTCATATCAAAAACCTTGCAAGATTTGGGAAAATTTAATTATTTCTGAAAAGGATCAGGCACAGTGCTTAAACACTTTTTTACATGTTAACAAAAGTTTTACTCCTTATAACTCTTTAATGAGTCTTAATTCCAGGCAATTGCCATTTTAAAAATATAAAGTGTAAAACTTTGTTAAAAATACAAAAAATACAGTGTTAATGAGTCCAGCCCTTTAAAAAAATGTTATTTCATCTTCATAGTTTCCCGAGAATGACAGTGATGTTACAGATGATGCAGATGATGTTTTCTTTTAGTGATGTACCTTTCCAAAGGGATCAACTTTAAGTAGCCCCGCAAATTAGTTTCTCTAAGGGGATGTGGTTCTAAAAGGGAAAATGTAGCCCTAATAGCACAGTAGAGATCACCATCACCCTTCCATCCATCGCCGAAAAAGGCTAGAACAGATTTTGAAGTAAAAT
>JAIZAY010001009.1:0-23824 GCA_029531755.1 Holothuria leucospilota | reverse complement strand
AAGTGGTGACATGTAAAAGTCGCATGACAGTAAGATCACAATTATAGGCCCTATGACAACTGTATGTTTTGCTATGAATTAGCCTTCAAACATCACTTTACCAATGGCATAGCCAGGGCTGTCTCATGGGGGCCAGCGTAGTTTTTAATGTGACTGAGGCACGGGGTAGGAGTTCCCCTACCCCCTTTGGAAATTTGGTGATATGGATTAGGGGGGGGATACTGGTCCGTATGAGCGGGATCTGGTTGCTAACATTTTTTTATCTTTTGAAGTAAAATTTATTTTCAAGAAATTAACATACTTTTAGATTACTAAATTCAAAGAAAAAATCATCATCAGTGAAGGAGAGCGGGTATGGCCCAACGGTTCCTCCCCGCTAAAAATGCCCACTGACTCAGCTTTGAATCTGTACGAACTTGGCCAGAACAGTGTAGTCCACATATGTCAAGATGCTCTTACAGTGTGCAAAACTTCCTGTGTCCATTAACATACTTAAACATCCTCAAATCTCACTTGAGGAAGTTACATGGACAAAATTAGGGAAAGGCCAACTTCGGCAAGTGCCCCCACTTGCGCACCAATGATATGCACCATGGCTAGCACCAGATCCCATACATGGATTAGATTTCCACTTTGGTCTGTTGGATAAATTGATGTGGCATCCAGAGACCTGCCATAGGGCTTCATGTGGACAGGGCCGTCGCGACCGGGGGGGTGTGGGGGGGTGTCTCACCCCCCCCAAGTTCGTCAGAGCGACGATAGTCGGAAAATCTGAAATGCCAGTTGGAATTTCTGATATCTCAGTCTAGCACATTTTTCGGGGGAGGGGGAGCCTATGTCAACTTTTGGTATATACTTTTCCATACTAGACCAAGTGAGAATAATGCCAAACGTTATTTTCCTCACAGTAAAATCAAATCAAAGCTGTCCTTTTTCGGACAATAATTCTTCTCAAACTCTCAAAAATTTCGACGCGCTGCGTCCGCGCGCTTTCAAACCTGAACCTCAGTGTTTTTCTTATTATCAATATCTTCGATTGCAACTTTCGGAGAGAAGCACAACAGCAGAAGTTGAAACAATCTGTTTACAAATTACCAGGTAAAAGACTGGCTTTTTGAGTGGCATGTTGGTTTTGTTGTAGCAATTGAACGTAATTTCTTGATGGAGAATTCTGATATGCAGTTTTATTATGAAAAGTTCTTATTTAATGAAACATTGTTGGTCGCGGCTGGTCGCGCTCATGAGTCACGATTTACAATCAATCTCATGATCATTATTAAGGTAATTATACCAGGACACAGTTCTATGGGAAGCTAGGGCGCTTTAGCCCCCCCCCCGCCATTTTTTTTATAGACTAATATTGGTGAAAGACATAGATATACTCAGAAAATAATTCCAAATGTCTTATTTTATCAGGGGCCCGTAGCCAGTAAGTTCTGTGAACGTAAATATTTTTTCTAATAACTGCTCAAAAAATTTCAGTCGCAGCCAGCCTAAACGAAAACGCGCGCGTTTCACTCTCTAGTTTCTATCTAGTGGTAACGTCCCCGGTTTCCATAAACATATTGTGAATTTCAGAACGTTTCTCACAAAATGTTGTTCATTACGTGTAGGCGTGTGTGTGTGAATGTCTAGAGAACAATACGAAAATGCCGCATCTAGTCCGATAGTTCTTTTTCCGACACTTTGTTTTCCTAACTATTTGTTTTTTAGAGATTTCTTTCTTCAGCCTCGCCATCGTGGCAAACATATTATTTTGTAAGAAAAAGATCTTATCATTTTCGTAAGGAGATCCTTAATGGTTAAGATAAAGAATGTGTAATCCCTGACGACAACCATAGCAGTCTAACGCCGAAACCGAAATGTCTTGGTTGTTTGGTCCAGATTCTTCAATAAACCCCCAAACTTTTTGGCCACAACTTTTCCTTAATGAAATTCACAAATATAACCCCAAATTTTTGCCGGCGCGCTTCTCGCGCGCCTTATATTTTTGAGTTCGGCAACCCATTGACACATCTGTCTGGACTTAGAGTAGCCTGGCCCCACAGTCAGGCGGCGCTTCCCCCCATGGTTGGCAAAATCAAAGCACCACTCCTGGCTGAGCCTGCGTGCATGTTTTTTCATTTTTTGGCATTGTGAAGTTGTTATGTCCCAAAAATTTCGTGCGCGCTTTGTCGCGCGCAGTGTTGTCCTCACAATCCACGTTGTATCACTTATGACATTATAAGCACAATGACTACGTACCAGTGAACTTTTATAGCGATAAACTAATGTGTACATTCTGAAAACGAAGCTTGTTAGTCCTAAACCCTTTTGCTATAGACCCTGTCTGGGAGGTCTAGTATCATTTTTCATGCACACCTATCACTCTCTCCCTCCCCCAGCCCATTCCTCCATTGTTCGTGCTCGATTTTCATTCAAATTGGTCAAATATACGATAGTATGTAAAGTGCTTGGCGTCATACTCTATAATTATTATTTAAGAATGCCAGTCATTGCCCTATTTCTATTATTGAATCCAGAGCTTCCAGGAGGCCTATACATGGTATATGCCAGCAACAGATGCCAGAACAGAAGGCATTTAAGTAGTCAAGAAGGTGTGTGTGTGGTGGGGGGGGGGGCTCAAGAGGTTTGTTGCACAACAAACGTATTCTTTCTTCCTTCTTTTCTTTTTCTTGTCTTTCTTAGTTTTTTATTCTTCATCTCCAGACAAAAAACATACTTTTCGTACTTTCCCACCCACCAATCTTAGTATTCACTAAACTTATGGAATGACATATTTTCCAGCCAGATATGATCAGTTTCAAAAGTAATCCCAAGATATTAGCACCATTTTGCAGTCTAGACGCAAGAAAACAAACCCTTGGACCTTTAGACAAAATTTCTCAAGAGGGGAGTGGGGGAGGGAAGGGGACACCCCCTCCCCTTAAGGGTGCGCGCTAACCCCCCAGATACGGAGACGGCACCTTTATGAAGTGACAAAGGGAGGATCACCACTGCTGTATATTTATCATCAGGAACAAAAGTAACGCCCATAAAAACGAAAATGCAATTACGGGTTCCCGGGCCGATTAACAACACACGGGCCGCCACTCATTTGGAAAAAGAATCAAACCAGGCAAGTTTCTGAAAAATTTAGAATTCATTTGATTATGGACATTTTTCTAGCCATGATAATGATTCAGACTCCAAGAAATATCCCAAAGATAGCTCCATTTTGCATCTAAGCAAAAAGCAAAACAAAAATTAAAAGCAAAAAACAAACCTTAAATTAACGAAAATTTTCCTCTAAGGGGAGGGGTCAACCCCTCCCCCACGACTGCACCTTTTATGTTAGTGACGAAAGGAAGGATCCCCTCACTGCCGTATGTAAAACCGCAGGGCGCATTAAAAAAAATGGTGCAACTTTACGCGCCACCATTCAGTTGGAAACATATATCTACTATCCAGGGCCAGTCGGAAATTTTAGGACCTTCACCACCCCCCCAAACATATGACCCTGAAAGCTACGGCCCCTACCCTGCATGTGGAGTTTTAGGGAAACAGCCCCACATTCGTTAGAGATCTGCAACATTATAAACTTGTAAACACATTTACAGTGAGACTCTTTATTTTCCTCATAAGCACTAAGTTTCTTGTTTTCTTTAGAGCGGGGGAAATTGTAATTGTACAACACTTTGAACAATCAACTGATCGAATGGTTAACTCAGTTTAATGAAAGATGGTAGTTGACATGGAAAATATTGGATTGTGATTAGTATTTTGAACGAGGGGGGGGTAGGCGTTTGTACTACATATTTTGAATTAAGAATTTGTTATAATCACAGCAGACCGAGCTATCTGTGCAGGGGTGGGCTAAAGCATATGGTAAAGGGGTTTTAACATGTGGAAGGACTTGCATGGACTAAACCGGGTATGCCAGGCAAACGTACTTCTAATCCACCCCCTTGACAATACCGCACTTACAATTTCCCTTAAAGAGATGAAGATCATTAGCATACTTTAAAATCACATAGGTGTGAGAGTGGAACATTTAATGGGTTGTGAAATAAGTATTTATTCGTGCCCTATCTATGGCAGTGTTCACACATAAAATGTTTGTGAGATGCCTATAATTCGTCGTCTTTGTGTAGCTTACTACTTGCATCTAATTAGGATTCTTGGCATCTTATACACTGCTACCTGTCTGGGACTAAGCCACACTCTGAGTCCTGACGACAGCTATCAAGGAACAAAAATACATCTGAAAATTTCGCCCCCAAAGCCAGCACATACACATACCATAAGCAAGAAAAGTTTTTGTGGTAAGATCAGAAAAATATAGGAGAATATAGGAAAACAAGCCCCAAATCATCTCAAACTATAGGAAATATAGGATTTTTTAGAATTTATAGGAAGATATAGAAATTATAGGAATCCCAACTTTGAAGCCTGCTTGAATGAATGCAAATTACTACTCACACCATGGACCATTATAAATACCGTAGTGCTTGGCCTAAACAATTTCCTGCACAGTAATCCATACAGGTTGGGATTCACTCTTCAGCAATCTTCAATTAATTTATTTTCTGTTTGATAATTGTGGAAGGAAATATTTGTACATGATAAGCCCCCTATTCAGAATTGAAACAACTGTTTGCCCAGCAATACACATTTAAAGATGTATCAACTCAACCTTTACTTACAAAATCTGTTCTGAAAAGCCTTCTTGCGGGCATGCGTGGATGGAGAGGGTGATGGTGAGTCTACTACATGTGGCTATTAGGGCTACATGTTCCTTTAGAACCCGGCATCACGCTTATCAAGCAAGCTAACGTGACTGGCTGCTACTTGAAGTTGATGCCTTTTGGAGAAGGTGACAATCACTATCAAGCAAACGGTCATCTGCATCCATCTGTAAACATTCACTGTACATTCTCTGGCAACTATGAAGATGAAATAACATGTTTTTAATGGCATGTAGACTTCATTAACACGTGTATTCTTTTGTAATGTTTAACAAAAGTTTTACACTTTATATTTTAAAATGGCAATTGGCCTGGAATTAGAAGTCATTAAAGAGTTATAAGGAGTAAAACTTTTTCTAACATGTAGAAAAAAGTGTTTAAAGCAGCATGTGTCCTCTGAATCCTTTTCAAGGAAAATAATTAAATTTTCCCAAATCTTGCAAGGTTTATTTGATATGATCTGTGCATATAAATCACTGTGGGCATGGTTTTACACCTTCTCTGGTGATGGTGGGACATTCTGTATCTAATAGGTAAGAGCACAAACCCTTTGTTACAACTGGTCTTTTCTTTTATTTCCCTTTTTTTTGTGAATCGATGAATTATGTTCCGTGTTTCGCGGGGGAACACACTTTCCAACAAAGCACTAGCACTGTAAAACAAACCCACTTTGAAAACTCAAATAAAATTTCTGTCACTTAAACTATGAGATTGACATAAAAGAAATCAAGGCATGTAACAAGACGTTCCAGTCCTTTTTGATTATTAAGTTAGTGGAACTCCATGGAATGAGCTGTAAGCTGAAGAGGAAATTAGTGGGTAGTGGTACCTACTGTATACTTCTGTGAGCCAATTCAGTCAGACTTCCATATGGAGCTGAGCTTTTGGTGATTCAGAAAAAACTGCAGTACTCTTCCAACAGTCTTGAGTCTTGTAAGTGACAGTCGTTTCCCTATGGGTCAATATGTCGCTGTACAATGCCAATGCCACACCACTGTTTGGGATATGGCAGTAAGCTTTTTCTAAACCTTACTTACTGTACAGGCACATGCAATGCAACAGTGCAGTATTTCATCCAGTGCTTCTGCTGCACTTAATAGTCTCATTATACACACACTGACATGAACTGTTTCTATATAGTTTTTTACAAACTCATGCCTACAGTACTCCTATACAAGTTGTATCTTTGATTGATGTAGTACAGCTAAACAGTCCTTTTTTGTAGAAACTTGTTGGCTTGCAATGGAATACGTGGAAATCAATCTAGTTTGTAGATTCTGCAAATGTAGATTGACCTGTGAGCAATTCCCTAATATTTGCATGATACATTATTCAAATCCGAATACTAATATCCAAAGTTCACACATTAAAGTGCACTGTTTGAATGTGATAACTAACGACATTGTACTGATTTCTTTCCAAAAAGTGGATCTCCTTCTTATCTACTTTTGTCCGATAACAACCATAACCTTTTTTCAATACACTCCGTCCCCCCATTTAACTCTGGCACCATTCTGTCAATGATAGACTTCGTCATACAATGGAAATTTTCTAGATTTTGTGCAACTTGCAGCTGAATCTTGCAGGGAAGCTACTATAATAATAGGACTATATAAAAAGACCTCCCTTCCCCCGGGACCTACTTTCCGTTCAGAACGTTGTTTTTCGTCATTCTCCACATGGATGTTTTCCTTGGACATCAAGTTGTTATAGCAATAATTCGCATTTTTGATTTTGGTAGGTTAAGGTTTAGCCAAAAAGCATTTTGATAATTGCAAAATAATGTGTGCACATCATCGTACAAGAAAAAGTTTTTTTTTTTATGAAATGCCTCAAGTCTGATGCATCACCATAAATGAAATTAAAGGTCCATAGAGCCCACATGGCTAATTGGTAATTGATATTTCATAAATGGTTTGTGCTTTTGGGCTTTAAAGGCTGATCAGGAACATCAATTCTCACATATAATTTATGATGGTCCTGTGATCAACTGTGTCTAAGCTCGATGAGTTGGTTGTTTCTTTCCTCCCCTGCTTGTACAACTAGGTGAAAAAAATTATATCGCATGCAATCAAAAGCAG
Organism: Holothuria leucospilota; assembly: GCA_029531755.1. NCBI lineage: Eukaryota > Metazoa > Echinodermata > Holothuroidea > Aspidochirotida > Holothuriidae > Holothuria > Holothuria leucospilota. Next base: position 17,016 of record JAIZAY010001009.1, on the reverse strand, counting down.
TGGCTAGAAGTAGTTCCCTAACATTCAACATTACATGTAAACGGGAAAAGATTACCTAACACTTAAGGCCTATGGGGGCAGACATTAAACACGCACATCTGACCAGCTTTTTTGGTCCTGATGTAAATCCATCTGGGGTACAAAGAGAGAGACACTCATCCAAGGACATGGGTGCATGGCTTATTTCGTTTATCTTGTAAGCCAAAGTTGTGTAGCTAGAAATTTGAGCATCTAATGGTTTCTTCTCTGCTAAAATTACTCTTTTTGCAATCAATTCTTTAAGAACTAATTAAGGTTAAATTATAATTTAACCTCATAATCATGACATGCAGACAACCTTCTAATTGATCATAGCATAACATCTGGTATGTGATTAGCTTGTGATATGGAAGTTTGGAAATTTTATGAAGAGGGCACAATCTTTTTCATACAACCAGGCTCTAATCTCTCCCAACTTGTTGTGCTCCACAATTCATTCTAGTACACTTTTTGGTGTTTTCTGATTGAAATAAATGTCTTCAACAGACACTAATTTTACGTGATCATCACAGGGCATTTTGCAGATGCGACAGGGGTAGCTTTCCTGTAAAAACCTTCAGCAAATCCAAATAATGAATGAATTCCCAAGGTTTATCGCCTCACTACTTGAGGCAATATACCTACTTTCAATGTTTCCATTGAAGTTTTGTCCCTGCATGTATGTCAAGGCCAGTCCATTTGTCCAATAATTCCATATCCATAATAATGAACGTGAGTTGAAAGAGTGGCCCCATATAGCCATACATCTTGGCAATGGCACTTGAAGTAGTATAACCACAAATCAAAAACATGTTTGTCAAGGTAGACCAGTGTATTTAAAGGGGGAACATTCAGCAACCGTGAAATAAACTGTCCCCCAACTTGTGTGTTCCCAGCTTCTGGGGCTAAGAGGATTTGTTACCTCGAAATTGTCAATGTAGAGAATGAGCTTGATGGGTGTTTGCTTGTGACAAAAGACCCCTTTCCCTGCAGAATGAACGCATCATGAAAATCTTTAAGTACATTGGTCATTTACATTTGTACTCTTGAATGCAATTTTCACAAAATATTCTGTCTATTTTCCAGTATCAATTTAAGAAAGGGTTTAATGGGAATGTACTGGAATGATATTGTTTTCATTACTTGTTAACAACTTGTTTCCAGTCACTTACGTGAGTTGTTTGCCTGGATAGTAAGCCAATTCGTCCACGTGGGAGTTTCCTGGGCTTTTGTAAAACGGCATTGGTCAACTTTGAAAGAAAATACTTACGTTTGTTACTCTGAGTTTTTCAACATTTTTTGGAACGGGTGAGATACATCCTCGACATGAGTACAATTAATGCACATCAAAATTTTTCATCATTTAGCTAAAACAAAATTAACACAAACACTTGCTGTTGCAAGCATTTTGCAGTGTCATTTGCACCCTTTTATTTTATAAGTGATGATAATATCATCCAAGAGATCAGCTGTTTTTTTTCTACAACATCAAGGACAGTTTGAATGAGCCCTGCTATTTGATGCCAGCAAAACCAGCAACAAGCCAGATGCATGCCTTTTCTAAAATTTCTAACCGTCTCTGCATCAAAGTCATCGCCTACATATCTTCTTTTGGTAATAGGCACCTCATTAAGAGGAGCATTTTTCAATATCCACCATCATCCTGAGCTATCACTGTCCTGATTCATGGTTTTGAGGTAGGGCTAGAAAGTCCATGGGTTGCAGGTAGTTTGAACCCATCTCTGTGAGTTTTCTTAAATGTTATTCCTGAATACATATGTTCCTAGGTCCCTGAAATGTTCTTTCACATCCATCCTGTCCACATGTGATTGCGCCTCTGTAAAACTGCGCCCGATATGAAAAACATTATGCACATGAACGACAGATGCCAAATTACTACTTTTGCATCACCAGGGATTGACATGAACCACACTTCGTGAGACAAACATATCCCATAATGTAATTGGCTAAAATAATAATTATTGGTGTGCATAAAATTACAAATTCTAACCCTAATCGGTTGTGTATCAATAATAATAATGCATTACCTTGAGAGGCCTTACCATCCATTTTCTCAGCTCCTTTCCCCCCCCCTTTAGCTTCAGTCTTGGGCCAATAGGTTTTATTATCTCTCTTCAGTGTTCATCGTCCAAAAGGGTGAAGCTTTCTCTGTCCTTTCATTTTTCTAGTAGAAAAGCATACAGTCAAATAAAATTTTATTTTTAAATTTAAAAAAACAAATAAAAAAGTTTTTACTATAAATGTTGCATACTGTAGTCCTTCAACAAATGTATTTATTAACATAGAAATAGAACAATGAGAACTATTCTATATACCAAGGTTTTCACTCATCATTATTTTTTTTCAGGAGTCACAGACCCTTCAAAATAAATTTACAAGAGTCAAATTTAAAAGAGAAGGGGTCAAATAAATTTGAGTTTTAATAATACAACAAACTTTACTCATGTATTTTGTTTTATTTTCTATATTTGTGATGCTTTTTTTTTTCCACATCTTTTTTTTTTCTTTTAAGACATGATATTCAATCTGTCAATATTCAATATGGGAACTGGAAAGACTGAAAGTGCTACATTTTGTGAATTAATTTGCACAATGAATGTATTGGCAAAATTACATTATCATTACTGATTCTTGTGGCGAAAAAGCTGTGCGTCAGTTTGACCCCAGAGGTTTTGTGTCTGTGCGTCAAAATGAAAAGTTGTGCGTCATTGACCCGGGTGCCCGAGTCAGTGAAATCACTGCTATGTACCCAGGGCAGCTATTTGTGTGGAGAACAGTTACACAATACTACAGTATAAAGCAACTCAACTCTTACTTATATTAAAACTTTCTCAATTTCCAGTGCAGTAAAGGCATAATCGAACAAAGGCAAAGGCAAAAGTAAGCATGACAATTGAGAAATTCAGTAACCCAGCTAAGCCACTGGAAAATTCCAAAGGGAAAAAAAAATTGCATACAGTATGATTCCACATTTGATTCAGCCTCACCACCACATCCCCTCCCCGAAAGGACTGAGCCCCCACAGAAATGTCTCTATGAGGGACAAACTTGTAATACAATCAAGTTTATAGAGTGTGAGGTCTCATGAGAAAATCTCTCCCCTTGAAGACCGGTGCAACGAACTGGCTGACCATGGCACGAGATGGCCGATTTTTTGACCTTATTTAACCACAAGCGATTGTTTACTTAGTCAAAGCAAATATTTACCCATCATGAGAGCCAGAACTGACCATTGTTCTGTAGCAGTTTTCATGCTAAAAATTATCGATAATTACACCAAACCTGGACCGAGTTTTTCTGTTTTAAAATTTGTTTTAACGTCAATTTATCCATGAGTTCAGTTTCCAGCGATATAATTTTTGTATAACTGCGCAAATTACTTCATAACGCTCTAAGCGGCTTGATGTCCACTGCAAGTGAGTCAACTGCAAAAATGTGAAATCTGGAGAGTATAATCTTTGAAGCAGATGCAGGCAATTTTGTCCGTCCTTCAAGGGAACAAATTCTCTAATGTAGAACTACAAAATAATAAAAAGGTATGAATCACAGTCTCCTCCTATGTAAATATTTATTCATTATGCATTTATCAATTGAACGACGCATCCCACTACCCCTGGGTATGGTTAGTCACATGTGGGTCATTGACCAATGGCAGTGTGACTCACAAGTCTGTCATCTTATCAAAACTGCCAGTCACTATAGTGACCAAAGGTGAGTCATGTTACAGTACCTCAGATGTCAGTCACATACTTTACTGACCAAACACTGAGTCACTCTGAGTCATTTGTTTATATCCTTTTGATCAAAGATTTCAACATTCAGCATTGCTCCTCATGTACCACCATAACTTTTTTCAGCCAGTTTTATGACTCACATGTCCATTAAAATTGTAAATTGTAAATCAGTTTGGTAACTGAAGGTCATGTCATTATTACACAAGTTGCCAGTAACAGAAGTGACTGAGAGATCAGGGGCTGCAGAGCCAAGTTCGAAGTGTGTGGGGGGGGGGGGGGGGGCTAATCATTGAAGCGGCCCAATATGTTCAATAAAATAAAATCCTTCTAAAAGGGACCCAAAATGCCCACATCAGAAGAAGTACAGGGGCTTAAGTCCGCACAGACCCCGGCCATCTCTGTGGTCCCTGGGGGTAGGTCAATATGTATGTTTGGCCAATGAAGTTGTGAACAATGATTGCCCCCTAATCGATTTCAGAATTTTTTTTGAAAATTTTAAAATGATCCCAAAAGGCGTTTAAGCTATAGATTTCTGTATGGGGTAGGGTGAGGTGTGTTTTAACCCAAGTGATAGATCTATTGTAACCATTTCCCATCACAAATGGTTCTCAAACTATCAGAATTATCGCAAATCTTTTCGCAACCTTTCAAAATTTTCGCGCGCTCCGCGCGCTTCACACCCTACCTCAATATTTTTCTAATTATCAACAATTTCCAGAAGTAACTCCCACAGAGGCACAGCAACAGAAGCTGAAAGCTGTTTACGAATTCTCAGGTAAACTTCAGGGATGAGCCTGACATACAAAAAAAATCACTGAACTTTTGGGTACGTAGCATACTGACGCCCAAGGCGTCAGTCTGAGCGCGAAGTGTGAACTCTTACGGGTGGGGTCCAGGGGCCTGTCTTAGGGCCCCTGGTCAGGTCCACAGGCAACGCCCTGGCGGGGGTCCAGGGGGCAGCGCCCCCGGAAGCTCCTGGCCTTTTAAGATTTCATAAGGCCCAAATGGGCTAACTGTTTATCATATTTTGTTGAAACAAATTACAAAAACAACCTAAGCATAACATACTGTATAACCTATGTGTTAAGGTTCACTAAGTTGGGTCAACATTAATACCTTGTCTTTCCCAAAACCTAGTTCATACCAACTGGCTTCTTGATTTCTTTGATCCAGTGTCCAACATTATTTTGTGTGGCTCACTATTAAGTTTTAACACCATCAACTTGCAGCATCATTTTAGAGGCCTTTTGCCTAGGCCTAGGCTTTAAAGTATAGGGCCTACCTACTAGTTAAATATTAGCCCTTTTTGTACATAAGAACATATGGCTAAGGAAGTGCCTTGGCTGTGCTCTGTAAAGTAAAGCACATTTATGAGCCATGCCTTGCGTAGGCTAGGCCAAAACTTCAAAGGCCAAACATTAGGCCTAGGCTTAATGTTTGTTAGGTAAAGTCTAATTTAAGGCACCAATTTCTAGCTCTTTTGGTGAAAATTGGTACCATTTGTTATAAACTTCATGCCAATCCCGGAATGGCTGCCTTCCTTCAGACCCAGCCAGAGACCTGTCAGCCTGTGCGAGTATGGGCTAGGCCAATATGCAGTGCACATATACAACCTATGTTAGGATAGTGTAAGAAGGGTAGCCTAGGCCTAATTAATGGCAATGCCTCTAAGTTAGTGACAGATGTATGAACAGAATATGCAACCTGCCTTAAACTTATAAAGATGTAGGAAAGGTCGCAGTTGATTATTTTTTTTGGCACATTCCCTGTGAATATACAAGCTTTGATTAACTTGCGACGATCGTTCCTGTTCAGTGCCCACCAAGTTACGTTGTAGTATATCATCTGGTAGCAAGCATAGTGCAGTATAGTACAGTGTGCACATCTACACACACTTGCATGTACAGATACATGTAGGGCCAATGGACGTACGTACATGTATACAAAACTTGCACTAAATCAGAGCATTATAATACTGTATGTACTAAGTATATGGAGTGGACATGACTATTTGCTTCCACTTTTACTTTCCACTTTCAAGCAGCACATACACAGTATGACCTAGGAGCTATGATATGACAAGGAAAAAGGGTATCATAATTAAACATGTCGACTATGCATTTTCAGCTGCAGTGAAACGTAAACAAAATATGTGGAAATACACATTTTACTGAAGACACTATGCTGTTTCACTGACATCTTATAAATCATGTGCTGTTCCCATTTTCAACTTCACATTTTTTCGCGGAAATGAAAATGCGAAATAGCGGAAGTTGGAAAAAAATCACGGAAATCCGCGAATTCGCGGAAAAAGCTCATGCCTGAAACTTGGACTGGCTTTGTGACTGGCAAATAGGTTTGTTGGGGAATTGAAAGTGTCTCGATGCAGAGCATGAATGTAGGTTTTGTCATGGTTATCATATTTATTAAAAAATTTCGGCGCGCTTCACGCGCAGTCATCACTGTTTTCACCCCAAATCATGACCATTATTAAGGTTATAACACATGCAACTGTTCTGATCACAACACTTTTCCGGAAAACAGAAGTACATCCCCATCATCTGTAGGGGTTATGGGATCTTTCAGTCTAATTTGTAGCATGATGTGGAAGGTTGAAAGTGCGTATTTGCCGTTATACATTTTTCAATATACGTATAATTTTATACAATTAGGCCTAATCCAGAGCTTCCAGGAAGCACTAAACAGGTGTCTGTCAGTATTAGATACCCGTTTACAATGCACATTGAGACAAAGGAAAATTTTCGTAATAGTCCAAAATGTTTCTGTGGACTCCACCCACGTATTTTGTCGTAAAAAACTTTACCCGAGTAGAAGGCATTAAAGCCTTGTCAAAAGGGGGGCTTGGCGAGGTTTGTTGACAACATACCTCCTCTAAGACAACACACTCTCCTTTTTCACCTAACCAAAAATTAGAATTCACAAATAATGGATATTTTCCAGCCATGCAAAAATATCCTAAAGATAGCACCATTTTGCATCTAAGCAACTTTAAATTACCAAAATTTCTCACCCCCTCCCCTTAGACCCCTTCCCCAGGACGGTACCTTTATGTAGTGACAAAAAGGATTCCACAATGCTGTGTACCATCGCAGGGACGCACACTCTCCTTTCTCCTATAAACCAAAAATTCGAATTCATTAAATAAGGATATTTCCCAATCATATAAGATCACTTCAAAAAATACTCCAAAGATAGCACCATTTTGCATCTAGGCAACCTTAAATTAACAAAAATTTCTCGAAGAGGAGGGGGACACCCCCTCCCCTAAGACCCTCCCCCAGGACGGCACCTATATGTAGTGCCAAAAAGGACTCCACATTGCTGTGTACATTCGCAGGGACACACAAAATGGTACAATTTATGCAGACCGCTTGGGGGAAAACTGAGGTGGCATTATGACATCATCTGTTATGCCCCCGCAATCACAAAAACCTGGCGGCGCCACTGGAAGATACAACTCGCTGGACTGAAACCGTAGAATGTGAAAGTTACTGTCCATCACTAACAGAACATTTCCAAGCTGTGCGGGACTACTAGGGATTGTAGGCTTATGGGCATTCTCATAGCTTGTACATTTCTAAAAACTAAATTTTTACTTCAAAAGATAACATTAGTATAGCACCAGACTGAATGTCACCCAATTATTCAGCATTACTATGCTGATAATTATATAAATAGTACACCCCCCCCCCCCCCCATGAAGACAGTTGTGGCTATATTCTATTGAAAAGTGTGTTTGAAGATACTCATAGCATCCATATACAATTGCCATATGTGATCTAGCTTACACTCTACCCACCACATATCTGACTACAGCAAACCTGTGTTAAGATTAGATCAAAATTGTGCATAAGAGCTCATTTTTTTACTAAAAGAAGCGAAAACGAAGCGAAAAACTACCCATCCATACAAAGCTTCATCATATAGTCCCATTTTGTGTTCACAACTTGCAATGTTGCAATTCTGGCTGCATATTTGATATTACCAAATAACATTTATGGACACTTTAATTTATATTCAAAATATGCAGATATACTACAGTCCAACAAAGAACTTAGGTGACCTATGCCACAGTTACTTAAAAGATTAATTAAGGAGCCTCGGAAGAAAAGTGAGCTGTGGTTTGGTCGTGACATTGTGAGTGCCAAAAAAGTTAGAAGACAGTGTGAATGCCATTGGCATAAAAGTGGTCTGACTGTACATAAAGATTTATTCATTGAACATTGTAACATTTTCCATAATATGATTAGTTTAGCAAGGAAGGACTATTTTGCTGGAAGGATTGCTAATGCTGTATAAAACCCAAGAGAATTTTTCCAAACTGTTGACTTTATCTCAGGAAGGAGCAAACTAGCAATTCTGCCTGATCATTCTTGTGAGATTGAACTTTCACAAAGATTCCCTCGTTATTCTCATAAAAAGATACCTAATTATGCAACACTATCATTTGGTGCTACAATGTTTGAAGCAAAAGGTTATTTTGCTGAAGTATTATACCTGTGGCAACTATATAAAACAAATATCAGCTTAAATATAAAGTAAATTTAAAATTTTTACTGCATATATATGTTACAAACTGTGCCACAATTTCATGAAATTAGCCAGATGAATTTCGAAGATAATTTGAGTACCAGTGTGTGACTTTCCTATGTTTCCTACATATTTCCTGAAAAATCCTGTATATTCATCAATATCCTTCCTATATAACCTATATTTCTCTGATGGTCTAGGTACTTGAAGCTTTAAGTGTCAGACAATGGAGGATTAATTAGATCCTGATGACAAATAATGGACATGTAAGTGAGTTGTACTTTATATTGTACTTACTCCGCGTAGGTATAATCTAGGTATGAGACAGAGGCATCCTTACAATCAAAATTCTCAAACTTAACCAGAAAGCCAAAAGGCTTAGTGATTCCTTGCCGAAAATGGGTGCTTTGTTACATTGAGGTTCATCCATCAAATTTATACTTCTCTACTTCATCATTTTTTATGACGTGGTCAAGATTTCACCCCTCACGTCAGCTCATGTCACATGACCTTTGAACCGAAACTTGAATAACCCAAAAAATGAAAAAAAAAAAAAGAAACGTATTAGGAGGGATCTGTCTGTGCTTCCTCCCTTGTAATGACATGTTTAGGAAGTTTCAGTTTTAGACCTCTAGTGACCTCAAATGGCTTGTGACCTCCACGAAAACAATTGGGCTTTTCCTCGCACCATAACTCATCCACATACTTAGTATGAAATCTACCCATGCTTCCTACCTTGAGATATTGTTTAAACAAGGTTTTCAGACTTTGAGCCCTGGTGACCCCAGATGACCTTTGATATCAACCAAAAACATTAGGGTTCTTTCTCGCACCATAACATATCCAAATACTTAATATGAAATCTATCCAAGCTTCTTACCTTGCAATATGGTATAAAAAAGGTTTTCAGAGTTTGACCCCTGAAGACAACAGATGACCTTTGACCTCTACCAAAAATAATAGTTCTTCCTCTCACTATACCACATCCACATACTTAATATGAAATTTATCTAAGTGTCCTACCTTGAAATATCGTGTAAACAAGGTCTTAAGACTTTGACCCCTGGCGACCGCAGATGACCTTTGACCTCCACCAAAAGTAATAGGGTTCTTCCTCTCAACATAACACATCACATACTTAATATAAAATCTATCCATGTTCCCTACCTTCACATTTTGTGTACACAAGCTTTTCAGACTTTGACCCCTGGTGACCCCAGATGACCTTTGACCTCCTCCAAAAACAATAGGCTTCTTCCTCTTTCCATAACACATCAACATACTTAATATGAAATCTATTCATGCTTCCTAACTTGTGATATCTTGTAAACAAGGTTTTCAGACTTTGACCCCTGGTGATCCCAGATGACCTTTGACCTCCACCAAAAACAAAAGGCTTCTTCCTCTTGCCATAACACATCCACATACTTAGTATGAAATCTATCCAAGCTTCCTTCCTTGAGATATTGTGTAAACAAGGTTTTCAGACTTGACCCCTGGTGACCCCAGATGACCTTTGACCTCCACTAAAAACAATAGGCTTCTTCCTCTTTCCATAACACATCCACACACTCAGTATGAAATCTATCCACGCTTCCTTCCTTGAGATATCGTGTAAACAAGGTTTTCAGACTTTGACCCCTGGTGACCCCAGATGACCTTTGACCTACACTAAAAACAATAGGCTTCTTTTTCTTTCCATAACACATTTACATACTTAGTATGAAGTCTATCCATGCTTCCTTCCTTGAGATACCTTGCAAACAAGGTTTTCAGACTTTGACCCCTGGTGACCCTAGATGACCTTTGACCTCCACCAAAAACAATAGGCATCATCTACTTAATATGGGCAATCTACGTGCCAAGTATGAGATCCCTCAAAGTTACCCTTCTTGAGATATCGTGTAAACAAGCTAAAGCGTCACATACACACACGATATCACCATCGATATCACCATCGCATAGATTCCTTACCTGCCTTAGGCAAGGAATCAAAAAAATTAATATAATAGCAACATTCATATGACCTTTATATTTGTATTGGAATATTGTAACAGGGAGCTCTGTGGCAGCTCCCTGATTGAAACATGGAGCACCATGTTGCTTTCAGGCACTTACTTCTTTTTCATGCAAATTGCAAGGGAACACAGGAATGGCTTCCCCTTTTCTGCCAGCCGGAACCCCTGAGTTTAGGGTGACAGTCAAGTCAGTGCCCTCATCACTTTCAAAACAAATGTTTATGTTTCAAGAATATTTAGATCCAATTTGCAGTAAATTGTGATGTCACATTGCTATTTTCACTGAATCCACTATAAATTTTAACATAGGCGTAGGAAGCGGGGGGCTGTGGGGCTAAAGTAAAAAAATGTGAGTGGCGGAAGAATGCCTCAGCCCCCGCCCCCCCCCCACACCTCAATCCAAGGTTGAAGCTCCTTCCGTGTTTGTTTCCTTTGTAGAAAATGTCAAAAATATGCAGTAAATTTTCCTTAAAATTTGTCCAAATAATGCACCAAAAATTGCATCTAAGGACCCTCAAATATTCAAAAATTTTCCAAAAGGGACGTGCTCTCCTCGTCCAGGACGGGTGATCCTAAAAATGTTCAGCCCCCCCCCCTTCTCGTTTTGAACAGCTTCCTATGCCTATGATTCTAAGATTCAATTAATTTCGAAATTGTTACCACATTTGTTTATGGTGAACACACATATTTCTTAAAAAAACCTCACAATATGAGTCACTTTTAATGATATCAACATTTTTTGAACTTTGGAAAACAGAATCAAAATTTTTCGGAGGCCAAAGTGACGCAGGGCTCAAAATAACCAGCAGCACCGACAGCCCAATTTTTGCTCATTTTGGGCTGTGCCCTTATTCAAGCTTATTACGATCCCTGGAGACGACACAAAATATTGTAAATAAACACAGAAACGCATTTCGTTAACAAATGTATACTAGGATTACGTACCATGAAAAAAAATGAGAATTTACCTTCACCATTTTGCCATTTTCCCTCAGCACATGTACAAAGGTAAGCGAAGACAGCAGAATACCACGACACTCCTTTGTACATTTTTATCCTAGATGAGACGGCGACGATTTTCGTGCAGTCATCTCGAAAGTCACGAGTATCCACACTTTTCATAAAGTACTGAACTGACTTTATAATTTCTGCAAGAATTGCAAGAATGAGTACCGTACTAGTTACAGTTGTATTCAGAAGGTACCTTTTAACTTCTGATAAGAAACAGGAACTAGTGCTCATTTTTTTGACCTACTGTTCTCAATGAAAAAAAAGTCGTCATGAATGTCCACCAGTCCATTCATATTTGCTGTGATATTTCTTGTGTGATCTTTATACTGATAATTTGCACTCTTAGTTGGCAGACGAATCAGGGCATTCTTCCAACTCTCTTGTGTCTTTGCCATGCCTACAATTCCAAAACGTTAAGAAACTGTCGAGCTTCTATTCTGTCCTGTAGTTCCCCCTTCTGATTTTTTGGGGCCATTTTGGCTAATGCTGTAAACAATGGAATGCGATAAAGATAAAAATGTGTTAATTACACTGTACAGTGTTTACATCCAAAGTCTCCAAATGATGGAGGAAAAACACTAAAAGTCTTAAAATAGATCAACCATGGCACATCAGATGGTCTCCATGCAAGTGTAGTTCTTGTGTACTGTGTTATCGTGCTTGTACGCAGCTTCTCTGTGTAAACTGAAAATCAATTTCTTTGAACAGTAATGCTCTCGGTGCTTCATGTAATATGACGAATTAGGGCTTTATATATTTTAACCCACAACATCCACTTCATTTCCACTGTGAAATGAATTGCCATAGCTACTGTAGGGTCTAGCCCAAGTTATGGGTTTATAAGCCATAGCAGACACAGAGAAGCAGGAGCGCACAGCCCTCTTTCTTAATGTTTACAACGTGTCGTGTAGCCTCTTACTACCAGAGCTGTTGCCGTTAGTTCTTTTCTTCATACAGTAGCAAAGAAATAAATATGAAAACTTTGTCCCTAACCCCATGCATTTATACTGAGCAGATTTGGAGCATGTGGAAGTTCCTGGTCTTGTAGATTGAATGGTCAGCTGTCCTTGGTGTCATCATTCCATGACCAAGCAGGGGCCTTGTTTCAAATCATTGAAAGTGCATTCAGCATAATGATGGAATAACAATGGATATAAGAAGTTTGAACATGTAGGACCATACACACAAGAAATGAGCTCATAAACTTATGTCATTGCATGTACACAAATCAAGGAAATTTTAAGTGTTCTGATCAAGATGCATGCCTAATTGCTCTCACTCATTAAAATATTGACTTCAGTATTAGGTTTAATGTTAAACTAATGGTGGTGGTGGGGGTGGTTGGGTGGATAAAACCAGGTGCTTTGTACAACCAGAATGCAAAAATGCATTGAGGTTTCGATGATATATGTTCTATTCCAAATAATGCCATGATGTCCCATATCTTTCAGTCACTGGTCAAAATTTCCCAAGAATTCCCAAGATCATCATCTGGGGTTACGAGAGGTCAAAAAGCAAAATTTCCCAAGAATTCCCAAGATAGTCATCAGGGTCACCAAAGGACAAAATGCAAAATATCCCAAGTATTCCCAAGGCCTAACGTTACAGTATAGCCTAGAGGCTATGCTAAATACTTGGCAATTAGGCCCTAAGTAACATTAGCCTAGGTCTAGCCTAGGCCTAACTATAAGTATAAACCTAGCCTATGCCTATGCAACAGCTGGTCACAGAAATCTCCTCTGTAAATACTACAAACTTAGATGATGGGTACCAACATTTGACAGGCAATAACTGCTTTGACTAGCCCTAGCCTAGGGCCATAGCTATTACAGTAACCTATGCCTACCTCTAATAACAGTAATAATCCAGCCCGGATACATACTGGTAATACAATTAGGCTAGCCTGTACTGTTGGCGAGTTAGGACTAGGACTTAAGTCCCACTATGACTAGGACTTTGTTCTAGGCCTTTCGCTAGCCCACTAAACCTGGAACCTACTGACCATTTTAGATTTATTGTCTAGCACTCACGTTATTGTCGTGTGTACGCGCTAACACTGTTTTGTATGTTGGTTCCTGTAACAACACTTAGGCCCTAGGCTCTTAGGCCCTAACCGTGTTAGGCCTAGGCCTACTGTTTTTTATAAAACTTGATCCTGCACACCCACAGGTAAACTTTTCACACTACTCAAGTTCACGCATACTACTCTGGCTACTCTTGAAGAGGAGCCATATTACCCCATTACTGTTGATATTCCTGCCTGTCATATCCCTGCCGTTGTAAGTTTTTTATTATTCCGTTTCTTGGGATGCTGATTTTTCCAATTTCAGTTACCAGCTCCAAATCTAACAATTAACGTTGGGCTACTCAGCACCACCCCCATCTCAACATGATACCTTGGCATGGAGTTCCTGTCACTGCACTCAGAAACTAGCTTTTAAACACAGTTTTTGATTGGTTTTAGAAGTGGATATCTGTTGTTACAACCTGATTAACCAATGACTATGGTAGCTTTATGGAGTGTCATGGGGATCTGCCTGCAAACTATCTACTGATTGGTTGAAACTATCAACCTTGTTGACAAAAAATTTAACCAATAAACATAACAGCATATGATTACTGTGCTCCAAATAAATACACTACAGTATCTGTTACAGAAAAATTGAAATACTCGTAGTCTATCTCTCAAGTCCTTTTTGATTATGTTTTTGGCTAAAGAATAATAAAGTTTACGTGTTGGACTTTGTGGAAAGGACCTATTTAGTCATTCAAAATTTTGGATTATTCAAGGAAATAATCTGTAGTCGCAATATTTACAATGATTTTCACGTACTGAATATGGAAATTCCGTGCTGGTTGGGAGCATCTGTCTCAGGGTTATTTGACCCCCTCTGGTGACACCCAGATGACTTTTTGACCCCCCCACCAAAAATGATAGTTCTCTTCCTCTTAACTAATATTCACTCCAGGCATGTCAAAAGTACAAGGTATGAAATTTATATCCAAGGATTCCTACCTCAGAGATATCGTGGTATACAAGGTTTTCAGATGTTTGACACCCCGGTGGTACCCCAGATGACCTTTGTACCTCCACCAAAAATGATAGGGTTCTTCCTCTCACCATATCGGCATCTACAAATTAAGTAGGAACATTTCATCCAAGCTTCCTACCTCAAGATCTTGTGCCGTGTTAACAATGTTTTCAGGTTTGACCCCCGGTGAGACGCCAGGGTGCACTTTGAACCTCCAAAAACCAAAACATTAGTGGTTTCTTCCTCTCAATATATTGGGGGATCCATGTACCAAGTTTGAGAAACCCTGTCAGAGCACTTCACCTTACTTGAGATATTGTCGTTAACAAAGAGTTTCAAGCGTTGTGATCCCCGGGTGACCCCAGAGATGAACCTTTGACGCTCCCCAAAATTTGACAAGGGTTCTGTCGCTTGTCACCTCTCACCGAATAACGAAACCTTATTACATACAAAGTATGAAATTCACCCAAGCTTCCCTACACTCAAGATATTGTGTTAAACAATGTTTTTTTCAGGGTTTGACCCCCTGGTGACCTCCAGGGGTGACCTTTGACCTCCACCAAAAACAATAGGGTTTTCTTCTCTCTCAGTATTAGCATCCATGTACCAAGTTTTTGAACTGTCCGAGCTGTCCTTTCTTGAGATATCGGTGTATAACAAAGTGTTGCCAGGCTTTTGACCCCAGTGGACCCCAGATGACCTTTGGACCTCCACCAAAAATTTTTTTAATAGGGTTCTCTCCTCTTAACCGTGACGCGAATCTACATACAAAGTATGAAAAACTCATTCCAAGCTTCCTACCTCAAGATATTGTGTTTACAATGTTTTTCAGGGTTTGACCCCCAGGTGACCCCGAGGTGACCTTTGAACCCCACCAAAAACAATAGGGTGCTTCCTCTCAATCTGTGGGCATCATGTACTACATTTGAGAACTGTCAGAGCTTTCTTTCTTGAGATATCATGTTAACATGGTTTTCAGAGAGTTTGAAACCCCCGGTGACCCCAGGTTGACCTTTGACCTCCACCAAAAGTCAAAGGGTTCTTCCTCTTCATATGGGGCAATCTATGTACCAAGTTTGAGAACTGTAAGAGCTTTCCTTCTTTGAGATATCGTAGTTAACAAAGTTTTCGAGGGTTTGACCCCCGGAAGGAGACCCAGATGGACCTTTGACCTCCACCAAAATTGATACGGTTGTTCCTCTTACCATACAACGCATCTACATACCTAAGTATGAAAATGCATCCAAAGCTTCCTACCTCGAGAAATTGTTTTAACAAGGTTTTTCAGGTTTTGACCCCCGGTGACCCCAGGTGACCTTTGACCCCGCACCAAAAACAATAGGGTTCTTCCTCTTAATATAGGGGCATCTATTGTTAAACCAAGTTTTGGAAAACTGTCAGCGTTTTCCCTTCTTGAGATATCGTGTTTAACCGCGCAAGTGTCACAAACACAACAACACACACAGCGACACATACACACATACACAACATACACACAATACCACACACACACATTTACACCATAACACACCCACGACCGCACCATACACACATACATACACACGCCATCATGACCGAATAGGTTTCTCTTTTCATCGAAAAAAACCAAAAATGGGCATCATGATGCCTGGTAACATTGTTTTATATGGTCATACCATCACTAAAGCTCAGGGTACCCATGGGGTTAAAATCACCTGGGATCGGGCTCAATGTAAAGAGTCCTGCAGGCTATTAATCTATCAAAAACTGAAATTCATTCAGAACCCACATTCTCTGTTATACTGTATTAAGTTTTTACATGTTTGATTTTTACATTTGTTTGTCCCCGTGTCCCCCTTTGCTGTGAGTGTGTGTGTTTGTAATTTGGGTCACTATTTCAGTATGTAATTATTCTCAGCATGTAGAACGAAGTCCTTGTAACTGTAGAAATTGACAAAGGAAATTTTTTAGTTTTTTCTTTTTTTCATTTTGGAAAATCTGCATGTGTTTTATTGCTGAGGTACTTACTATGTCCTCTTTTAATTATTAACACATAGTTGAGGGAAAAAATAAACTTCTTGATCACACCAAACAAAATAGGGAAAACAGGAAGAAAATTCCTGTAGGGTTTGTTCAAATCATTTAATTTATAGGTTAACTTACCAATTTGGTAAACTTTTGATATGCGACAATGAGGTGATTGGAAGCCTGCAGCTCCTCTCTCTTCCAATCAGTCACAATGAGGTTCCGTTGCTTAGGCGGCCATATTATTTGTTCCCTTGTCTAGTATGAAAGGCAGGTAGGACTGCGCCAAGTCACTGGTGTTACAAAACATCCATGTTGAACCCTTTTAGAACCCTGAAATTAAATCAAAGTTTCTCTTTTCTCATCACCCCAAAATAAATCAAAAATGAAATTTCAATTGTAAAGCAATGGACTTTCAAAGTTTGAGGTAGCCTAGCCCTAAGCCTGATCTAACGTTAGTACGTACAAACTTTCCTGTTGAGAGGCCGAAGCCTTATGTCTGGGCTTCAGTATAACCGGTAGGCTTTGAGCCACTTTAAAATGAAAGTTTGTTGGCCTACAGTAGCCTTGGTGTCCTCTTTTTTTACAAGATTTTATTAGAAAGGAAAGTAGCCCCTAGGCCTACTG
>JAIZAY010001057.1:0-22557 GCA_029531755.1 Holothuria leucospilota | reverse complement strand
ACCCCGTTTGGTCATGGGAATGATGACACCAAGGGACAGCTGACCCTTAAATTCTACAAGACCAGGAACTTCCACATGCTCCAAATCTGCTCAGTATAAATTAGCTCCCTGCATGGGGTGGGGGACAAAGTTTTCATATTTATTTCTTTGCTACTGTATGAAGAAAAGAACTAATGGCAACAGCTCTGGTAGTAAGAGGCTACACATTAAAAGAGGGCTGTGTATAACATAACTTGGGCTGGACCTACAGTAGCTATGGCAATTCATTTCACAGTGGACATGAAGTGGATTGGGTAAAATATAAAGCCTAATCGTCATATTACATGAAGCACCGAGAGCATTACTGTTCAAAGAAATTGATTTTCAGTTTACACAGAGAGCTGCGTACCAAGCACGATAAAGGTCACAAGAACTACACTTGCATGGGGACCATCTGATGTGCATGGTTTGTCTATTTTAAGACTTTTAGTGTTTTTCCTCCATCATTGAGACTTGGATGTAAACCTACTGTACAGTGTAATTAACACATTTTTATCTTTATCGCATTCCATTGTTCAAGCATTAGCCAAAATGGCCCCACAAAATCATAAGGGGGAACTACAGGACGGGAATAGAAGCTCGACAGTTTTTACCGTTTTGGAATTGTAGGCATGCAAAGACCACAAGAGAGTTGGGAAGAATGCCCTGATTCGTCAGCCAACGAAGAGTGCATTTTATCAGTATTATAGATCACAAGAATATCACAGCAAATATGAATGGACTGTTGGACTTCATGACGACTTCTTTTTCATTGAGAACAGTACGGTCAAGAAAAACTATTTCCTGTTTCCTTATCAGAAGTTAAAAGGTACCTTCTGAATACCACTTGTCACTTAGTACGGTACTCATTCTTTCCCTTCTTGCAGAAATATAAAGTCAGTTCAGTACTTTATGAAAAGTGTGATACTCGTGACTTTCGAGATGCCTGCACGAAAATCGTCGCCGTCTCATCTAGGATAAAAAAGTGGTTGTTACAAGGAGTGTGTGGTATTCTGCTGTCTTTCGCTTACCTTTGTACATGTGGCTGAGGGAAATGGCAAAATGGGTGAAGGTACATTCTCAGTTTTTGTCATGTTACTTAATCCTAGAAGACATTTGTTTTACGAAATGCCTTTTCCTGTGTTTTGTGGTAACAATATTTTGTGTCGTCACCCAGGGCTCGAAATAAGCTTGAAAAAGTGCACAGCAAAAAATGAGCAAATTGGCTGTCGGTGCTGCTGGTTATTTTGAGCCCTGCGTCACTTTGGCTCTGAAAAATTTTGATTCTGTTTCCAAGTTCGAAAATGTTGATATCATTTAAAAGTGACTCATATTGTGAGGTTTTTTAAGAAATATGTGTTCCACATAAACAATGTGTAACAATTTCGAAATTAATTGAATCTTAGAATTCATAGGCATAGGAAGCTGTTCAAAACGAGAAGGGGGGGGGGGGGCTGAACATTTTTAGGATCACCGTCCTGGACGAGGGAGCCCGATCCCTTTTGGAAAATTTTTGAATATTTGAGGGTCCTTAGATGCAATTTGGTGCATTATTTTGGACAAATTTTAAGGAAAATTACTGCATATTTTTGACATTTTCTACAAAGGAAACAAACAAGGAAGGAGCTTCAACCTTGGATTGAGGTGGGGGGCAAGGGCGGATCCAGAGGGGGGCGGGGGGCGACGGCCCCCCCTTAGGCCGACCGAAAAAAAATTAAAAAAATGTAATGCAAAAAAAAAATTAAAAAATACTACAAAATCAGATCTAACTCACACATTTTGTGGTAAATTTCCGGCATATAGGGTATAGTAAGGCCCAAGTTTTTTACAATTTTGAAGATTCTTAAATAAGACTCACAGTCATGGTAAACATGCTATCATACATGTAAGAATCTCACAGAGCCTCGAAGCTGAGTCCAGGGGTCGTGGAAAGGGAAATTCCCCGTGACCAGTCGCCCAGGGTCTTGATTTTGCTCTTACACACAGACACCCATCACCCTAACATTTCTGGTTCTGAGAATACAAAATTCTCAGTTGGTGAATGCGCTTCTTTGATTGACATCAAAGGCAAAAGATGCAGAGCGAGCTCACATTCCCCATCATGCACAGAGTTTCCTGATTACATTTGGCCTATATGCCCATCAGGACATATTCTTAAGCAATAAAACTATGTTGTGTGGTCCCTGCTCCAGAGGGAAGGGTTCATGACAGTTTTTGGAGTGGCTAGGAGAACTTAAAGTTGGGGACATTGGAACTGTCTTGGGATGATAAGAAAGGGAGCGGATTCTTCGATAGAAACCCAAATGTTCTAAAATTTCTCAGTACAACCAATTATTTTCAATTTTTTCTTCAACAAAACCCACATTTTTCGGCGTCGCTTCTCGCTTCCCAAATTTTGAGTTTCCGCATCGATCATTCCTTTGGGCATTCCGTTGCTTCTGGCCGGGGTTTTTGGGTTGGCAGAACCCGTTTGGCATAGCCCTTTACCACCCCTTGTTGAGTCTGCATGCAGGTATTAACCATCGTAAATCATTTTCCTGCAAGATTTTGGCGCTTCGCGTTCATTTATCACAATCGAAGTTGTATCACCAATGAACATCATAAAGCCCCACAATTTCAGTGAATTTATCCTAGCCAGCGCTAGGTGAAGGCTCGTAGTTAGATGTAGGACATCAAGGGGATTTCATGTGACATTCTAATACTCTTGAATAACATTCGTATCGAGATGGGTATATTGCTTGGAACTAAATTGACTAGTACCAATAAATTCACTCAAAAATTTACTCTTTCTCTTCATGCAAAATTCCGTTCAAAGTGAAATACAATAACGACCATCTCAGTTGTGAACTGTGAAGAGCTTGGTGTGTTCTGCCTTTCAAATTGCCTGCTGAAGCTCCATGCTAGTGTTTCCCATTTTGTTAATTTCTCGGGACATTAGGGGCATTTCACTACGGATCCTATCCAAAATTTATGCTGGACCACACCAAGCCTGCCATATGACAGTTATGGACGGTTACCTGCTTTGGTCCCCTCTATGTTCGCAAAGTAATCAAGTCATCACTTGCTCTTGCGGAGCTGAAGAACTATCATCGTAATCATGATCATAAGCCGTATTCCCTTCACTGGTGGCGACCTGCCACGTCTCTGCATTGTGCAAAAGGAGGCAAAATTCCCACCAGAGGAGCGAAATTTTCCGCGCGCTTCGCGCGCATGTACTCACTTTTAAGCTATCTTTGGTAGGCTCCAAGGTATGACCCCCTGTGATTTTCCGCAAACTATTATCATATGGCGTCACCACTGACTACAAACGTATAAACTTCTTTAGTTCCCCGTATACAGTGCCGGTGCCCCCTGATCAGAATTCAGGGATACGGTCCCTGACTGACAAGAGCTGCCGATAGGCCTAGCTGGCTGACTTGAGGCGAAACGGGGGTCTTTAAGGTAAATTACTTAATTTAGAATCCAAAAATATGCCAACCTGTCCTCCATGAGAGATTGATTCTACAGGGCACGTTCAAAGAATTTACTGATAGTCCTTTAATTATTATCTCAAAAGTCGTAAGTCAGAGCTCGCTTTAGGGGTGTTAATACAAATTTTATATACCTTTTGAAGGCTTTTTTTGACAAAATTGATCTCCTTTGTCAAATTAGTTGTAACTTTTTCATTTTTGGCACTAGCACTGGCCTTTTTCATATGATTTTGTCATAAAACTTTTGTATGAATTCGAGTAACATCCTCCTCTTTTAGTGGGGTTGTTCACAAATCGTAAAACTCTGTTCCAGTGACTGGAAAGCACTCTCACTGCCTTGCAAAGAGCCTCCCAGGATCATGAAAAGTTAAAACTGAAGGGAATGCTGCTCATTTTCTTCTCGGGGGGGGACTCTTGGGGCATTTTAAACTAATTTTTCTTTGTTCAAAATTTGTCTGATATTGCCGAGAGCTTTCCCGGGGGGGGGGGCTTCGTGCCCCTGGACCGCGCCCAATCGGGGCTCCGCCCCTGGACCCCGCCAGGGGCCCTAACGCGGGCCCCTGGACCCCACGCGATTATACTTGCGCTTCGCGCTCGTGGTGCACCTTCGGTGCACTTCGTCCGCCCCCACTTACAGCAATTTCTGGATCCGCCCTTGGTGGGGGGGGGGGCTGAGGCATTCTTCCGCCACTCCACATTTTTTACTTTAGCCCCACAGCCCCCCGCTTCCTACGCCTATGTTAAAATTTATAGTGGGTTCAGTGAAAATAGCAATGTGACATCACAATTTACTGCAAATTGGATCTAAATATTCTTGAAACGTAAACATTTGTTTTGAAAGTGATGAGGGCACTGACTTGTCATCCCGGCTGGCAGAAAAGGGGAAGCCATTCCTGTGTTCCCTTGCAATTTGCATGAAAAAGAAGTAAGTGCCTAAAAGCAACATGGTGCTTCATGTTTCAATCAGGGAGCTGCCACGGAGCTCCCTGTTTCAATATTCCAATACAAATATAAAGGTCATATGAATGTTGCTATTATATTAATTTTTTTGATTCCTTGCCTAAGGCAGGTAAGGAATCTATGCGATGGTGATATCATGGTGATATCGTGATATCGTGTGTGTATGTGACGCTTTAGCTTGTTTACACGATATCTCAAGAAGGGTAACTTTGAGGGATCTCATACTTGGAACGTAGATTGCCCATATTAAGTAGATGATGCCTATTGTTTTTGGTGGAGGTCAAAGGTCATCTAGGGTCACCAGGGGTCAAAGTCTGAAAACCTTGTTTGCAAGGTATCTCAAGGAAGGAAGCGTGGATAGACTTCATACTAAGTATGTGGATGTGTTATGGAAAGAGAAAGAAGCCTATTGTTTTTAGTGGAGGTCAAAGGTCATCTGGGGTCACCAGGGGTCAAAGTCTGAAAACCTTGTTTACACGATATCTCAAGGAAGGAAGCGTGGATAGATTTCATACTAAGTATGTGGATGTGTTATGGCAAGAGGAAGAAGCCTTTTGTTTTTGGTGGAGGTCAAAGGTCATCTGGAATCACCAGGGGTCAAAGTCTGAAAACCTTGTTTACACAATATCTTAAGGTAGGGAGCAAGGATAGATTTCATATTAAATATGTCGATGTGTTACGGTGAGAGGAAGAACTCTTTTGTTTTTGGTGGAGGTCAAAGGTCATTGGGGTTGCCAGGGGTCAAAGTCTGAAAACCTTGTTTACAAGATATCACAAGTTAGGAAGCATGAATAGATTTCATATTAAGTATGTTGATGTGTTATGGAAAGAGGAAGAAGCCTATTGTTTTTGGAGGAGGTCAAAGGTCATCTGGGGTCACCAGGGGTCAAAGTCTGAAAAGCTTGTGTACACAATATGTGAAGGTAGGGAACATGGATAGATTTTATATTAAGTATGTGATGTGTTATGTTGAGAGGAAGAACCCTATTACTTTTGATGGAGGTCAAAGGTCATCTGCGGTCGCCAGGGGTCAAAGTCTTAAGACCTTGTTTACACGATATTTCAAGGTAGGACACTTAGATAAATTTCATATTAAGTATGTGGATGTTTTTGGTTGATATCAAAGGTCATCTGGGGTCACCAGGGCTCAAAGTCTGAAAACCTTGTTTAAACAATATCTCAAGGTAGGAAGCATGGGTAGATTTCATACTAAGTATGTGGATGAGTTATGGTGCGAGGAAAAGCCCAATTGTTTTCGTGGAGGTCACAAGCCATTTGAGGTCACTAGAGGTCTAAAACTGAAACTTCCTAAACATGTCATTACAATTAGGGAGGAAGCACAGACAGATCCCTCCTAATACGTTTTTTTTTTTTTCATTTTTTTGGTTATTCAAGTTTCGGTTCAAAGGTCATGTGACATGAGCTGAAGTGAGGGGTGAAATTGTGACCACGTCATAAAAAATGATGAAGTAGAGAAGTATAAATTTGATGGATGAACCTCAATGTAACAAAGCACCCATTTTCGGCAAGGAATCAATAAGCCTTTTGGCTTTCTGGTTAAGTTTGAGAATTTTGATTGTAAGGATGCCTCTGTCTCATACCTAGATTATACCTACGCGGAGTAAGTACAATATAAAGTACAACTCACTTACATGTCCATTATTTGTCATCAGGATCTAATTAATCCTCCATTGTCTGACACTTAAAGCTTCAAGTACCTAGACCATCAGAGAAATATAGGTTATATAGGAAGGATATTGATGAATATACAGGATTTTTCAGGAAATATGTAGGAAACATAGGAAAGTCACACACTGGTACTCAAATTATCTTCGAAATTCATCTGGCTAATTTCATGAAATTGTGGCACAGTTTGTAACATATATATGCGGTAAAAATTTTAAATTTACTTTATATTTAAGCTGATATTTGTTTTATATAGTTGCCACAGGTATAATACTTCAGCAAAATAACCTTTTGCTTCAAACATTGTAGCACCAAATGATAGTGTTGCATAATTAGGTAAAGATAAGTGAAGGCATTGAGCATCAATTGCAGTCAGATATTAATACTATCTTTTTATGAGAATAACGAGGGAATCTTTCTGAAAGTTCAATCTCACACGAATGATCAGGCAGAATTGCTAGTTTGCTCCTTCCTGAGATAAAGTCAACAGTTTGGAAAAATTCTCTTGGGTTTTATACAGCATTAGCAATCCTTCCAGCAAAATAGTCCTTCCTTGCTAAACTAATCATATTATGGAAAATGTTACAATGTTCAATGAATAAATCTTTATGTACAGTCAGACCACTTTTATGCCAATGGCGTTCACACTGTCTTCTAACTTTTTTGGCACTCACAATGTCACGACCAAACCACAGCTCACTTTTCTTCCGAGGCTCCTTAATTAATTTTTTTAGTAACTGTGGCATAGGTCACCTAAGTTCTTTGTTGGACTGTAGTATATCTGCATATTTTGAATATAAATTAAAGTGTCCATAAATGTTATTTGGTAATATCAAATATGCAGCCAGAATTGCAACATTGCAAGTTGTGAACACAAAATGGGACTATATGATGAAGCTTTGTATGGATGGGTAGTTTTTCGCTTCTTTTAGTAAAAATGAGCTCTTTATGCACAATTTTGATATAAACTTTACACAGTTTTGCTGTAGTCAGATATATGGTGGTTACAGTGTAAGCTAGATCACATATGGCAATTGTATATGGATGCTATGAGTATCTTCAAACACACTTTTCAATAGAATATAGCCACAACTGTCTTCATGGGGGGTGTACTATTTATATAATTATCAGCATAGTAATGCTGAATAATTGGGTGACATTCAGTCTGGTGCTATACTAATGTTATCTTTTGAAGTAAAAATTTAGTTTTTAGAAATGTACAAGCTATGAGAATGCCCATAAGCCTACAATCCCTAGTAGTCCCGGACAGCTTGGAAATGTTCTGTCAGTGATGGACAGTAACTTTCACATTCTACGGTTTCAGTCCAGCGAGTTGTATCTTCACAACCATACTCGATCCGGACATATGATCCGGCCAAGCAGTTGTGTAGCCACTGGTATGACTTATAAAGCATCACAGTCATTATTCACCATTAATTGTGCTGATAGAGCTGCGGGTTCATTACCTTATTTTGATGCAAGTGATAGTGGTCAGCTTCTACAAGACTGTGGGCTAAAAGGACTTTCATGCCATGTACACATTTATGTTATTGAATTAGAAAAAAAAGTGGCACCAACAGGGGAGGAGGGAATACAAGGGTGAAGGGTCAAACCCCGATGGCCCTCCCCCTCGAAAATGTCACTGCATGCTCACTTTGGATTGGCACAACTAATTGGTAGGACAATATAGTCCATATCTCAAGTGCCTACATTATACAAAAATGTCTCTATTATTGAAGTAAATTAGGGAAAACTTGCCAATGTGGCACAAAGTTCTTAATCTTTAGGGGAAATGGTAGGCCTAATTGTGCAACATTTTGAACACTCAACTCATTATGCTGTATCTAAAGTTCTCATACTACCACTACATTTCTTACAACTGGTTTTGTCTAAGTGGCAAGGACACCAGGGTACTTTGCCAAAAAAGAAGAAAATTGTTTAACATGTGCATAGGCCTTGAATGCAGAATTGTGAGGACAGAACTGTCTGTGGCAACTGTTAAAGTGAATACTATGTATATTTTATGCAAGGTCTAAGGGAAGGGGCATGTTTTCTGAGGGGACTGGATCAGACCCCTTCCCTTTGAGAAATTTTCGTAAGTGATTACCGTAAGTTGCAAAATGGTAGCTCTTTGACAAAGCTTTGAACTGATGACATTTTTCCCCATTTTTAGAGATAGAAGCAGCCCAATTCCCTTTCTAGTGCAGAACTGCAGGTTCTACAGCCCACTAGTTCCACAGTGAATGGAGTTTATGGCACAGTTTGGGGACTAACTAAATGTACCCAGAATCCTACAGTTTATTAATGCACTGAATTATCAATTGAATGATGCACCCCACTACCCCTTGAAATGGTCAGTCATTGTTCACAACTTCATTGGCCAAACATACATATTGACCTACCCCCAGGGACCACAGAGATGGCCGGGGTCTATGGGGACTTAAGCCCCTGTACTTCTTCTGATGTGGGCATTTTGGGTCCCTTTTAGAAGGATTTTATTTTATTGAACATATTGGGCCGCTTCAATGATTAGCCCCCCCCCCCCCCACACTTCGAACTTGGCTCTGCAGCCCCTGATCTCTCAGTCACTTCTGTTACTGGCAACTTGTGTAATAATGACATGACCTTCAGTTACCAAACTGATGAACAATTTACAATTTTAACGGACATGTGAGTCATAAAACTGGCTGAAAAAAGTTATGGTGGTACATGAGGAGCAATGCTGAATGTTGAAATCTTTGATCAAAAGGATATAAACAAATGACTCAGAGTGACTCAGTGTTTGGTCAGTAAAGTACGTGACTGACATCTGAGGTACTGTAACATGACTCACCTTTGGTCACTATAGTGACTGGCAGTTTTGATAAGATGACAGACTTGTGAGTCACACTGCCATTGGTCAATGACCCACATGTGACTAACCATACCCAGGGGTAGTGGGATGCGTCGTTCAATTGATAAATGCATAATGAATAAATATTTACATAGGAGGAGACTATGATTCATACCTTTTTATTATTTTGTAGTTCTACATTAGAGAATTTGTTCCCTTGAAGGACGGACAAAATTGCCTGCATCTGCTTCAAAGATTATACTCTCCAGATTTCACATTTTTGCAGTTGACTCACTTGCAGTGGACATCAAGCCGCTTAGAGCGTTATGAAGTAATTTGCGCAGTTATACAAAATTATTCGCTGGAACTGAACTTCATGGATAAATTGACGTTAAAACAAATTTTAAAACAGAAAAATCGGTCCAGGTTTGGTGTAATTATCGATAATTTTTAGCATGAAAACTGCTACAGAACAATGGTCAGTTCCTGGCTCTCATGCTGGGTAAATATTTGCTTTGACTAAGTAAACAATCGCTTGTGGTTAAATTAAGTCAAAAAATCGGCCATCTCGTGCCATGGTCAGCCAGTTCGTTGCACCGGTCTTCAAGGGGAGAGATTTTCTCATGAGACCTCACACTCTATAAACTTGATTGTATTACAAGTTTGTCCCTCATAGAGACATTTCTGTGGGGGCTCAGTCCTTTCGGGGAGGGGATGTGGTGGTGAGGCTGAATCAAATGTGGAATCATACTGTATGCAATTTTTTTTTCCCTTTGGAATTTTCCAGTGGCTTAGCTGGGTTACTGAATTTCTCAATTGTCATGCTTACTTTTGCCTTTGCCTTTGTTCGATTATGCCTTTACTGCACTGGAAATTGAGAAAGTTTTAATATAAGTAAGAGTTGAGTTGCTTTATACTGTAGTATTGTGTAACTGTTCTCCACACAAATAGCTGCCCTGGGTACATAGCAGTGATTTCACTGATTCGGGCACCCGGGTCAATGACGCACAACTTTTCATTTTGACGCACAGACACAAAACCTCTGTGGTCAAACTGACACACAGCTTTTTCGCCACAAGAATCAGTAATGATAACGTAATTTTGCCAATACATTCATTGTGCAAATTAATTCACAAAATGTAGCACTTTCAGTCTTTCCAGTTCCCATATTGAATATCGACAGATTGAATATCATGTCTTAAAAGAAAAAGATAGTGGAAAAGCATCACAAATATAGAAAATAAACAAAAGACATGAGTAAAGTTTGTTGTATTAAACTCAAATTTATTTTGACCCCTTCTCTTTTAAATTTGACTCTTGTAAATTTATTTTGAAGGGTCTGTGACTCCTGAAAAAAAATAATGATGAGTGAAAACCTTGGTATATAGAATAGTTCTATGTTCTATTCTATGTTTAATTAAATACATTTGTTGAGGACTACAGTATGCAACCTTCATAGTAAACTTTTTATAATAAAATTTTATTTGACTGTATGCTTTTCTACTAGAAAATGAAATTGACAGAGAAAGCTTCACCCTTTTGGACGATGAAACACTGAAAGAGATAATAAAACCTATTGGCCCAAGACTGAAGCTAAAGAAGGAGCTTCAGAAAATGGCGAAGGCTCTCAAGGTATGCATATATTATTGATACACAACCGATTAGGGTAGATTTGTATTTATGCACACCATAATTATATTTTAGCCAATAATTATGGGATATGTTTGTCCCGAAGTGTGGTCATGTCATCCCTGGTGATGCAAAAGTAGTAATTTGGCATCTTCGTCATGTGCATAATGTTTTTCATGGGCGCAGTTTTACAGAGAGCATCACATGTGGACAGGATGGATGTGAAAGAACATTTTCAGGGAGGACATATGTATTCAGGAAACATTTAAGAAACCACAGAGATGTTCAACTACCTGCACCCATGGACTTTGCCCTACCTCAAAACCATGAATCAGACAGTGATAGCTCAGATGATGGGGATATTGAAAATGCTCCTCTTAATGAGGTGCCTATACCAAAAGAAGATATGTGGGATGACTTTGATGCAGAGAAGGTAGAAAGGCATGCATCTGGGCTTGTTGCTGGTTTGCTGGCATCAAATAGCAGGGCTCATTCAACTGTCCTTGATGTTGTAGAAAAAACAGCTGATCTCTTGGATGATATATCATCACTTATCAAATAAAAGGGTGCAAATGCTTGCAACAGCAAGTGGTGTTTTAGCTAATGATGAAAATTTATGTGCATTAATTGCTCATGTCGAGGATGTATCTCACCCGTTCCAAAATGTTGAAACTCAGTACAAACGAAGTATTTTCTTTCAAAGTTGCAATGCCGTTTTACAAGCCCAGGAACTCCCACTTGGAATTGGCTACTATCCATGCAACAACTCACGTAATACTGGAAACGTTCAACAAGTAATGAAAACAATATCATTCCAGTACATTCCCATTAAACCCTTTCTTAAATTGATACTGGAAAAGACAGATATTTTGAAAATTGCATCAGAGTACAAAGTAATGACAATTTACTTAAAGATTTTCATGATGGTTCATTCTGCAGGGAAAGTGTCTTTTGTCACAAGCAAACCCCATCAAGCTCATTCTCTACATTGACAATTTTGAGGTAACAAATCCTCTTAGCCCCAGAGCTGGAACACACAAGTTGGGGGCAGTTTATTTCACGGTTGCTAATGTTCCCCCTAAATACACTGGTCTACCTTGACAAACATGTTTTTATTTGTGTTATATACTTCAAGTGATGCCAAGATGTATGGCTATATGAGCCACTCTTCACTCAGTTCATTATATGGATATGAATTTATTGGCAAATGATGGCCTTGACATACATGCAGACACACTTCAATGGAAACATGAAAGTAGGTATATTGCTCAAGTAGTGGGCGATAACCTTGGGATTCATTCATTATTTGGATTTGCTGAAGGTTTTACAGCAAACTACCCCTGTCGCATCTGCAAAATGCCCTGTGATGATCATGTAAAATTAGTGTCTGTTGAAGACATTAATTTAATCAGAACACCAAAAGTGTACCAGAATGATGTGGATGCACAAAACTTGGGAGAGACTGGTGTAAAAAGATTGTGCCCTCTTCATAAAATTTCCAACTTCCATATCACAAGCAATCACATACCAGATGTTATGCATGATCAATTAGAAGGTGTCTGCATGTCCTTATTATGAGGTTAAATTATAATTTAACCTTAATTAGTTCTTAAAGAATTGATTGCAAAAGAGTATTTTAGCAGAGAAACATTAAATGCTCGAATTACTAGCTACAACTATGGCTTCCAAGATAAACGAAATAAGCCATGCACATGTGTGATGAGTGCTCTTCGTACCCCAGATGGTTCATCAGGACAAAAAGCTGGTCAGATGTGGTGTTTAATGTGCCCCATGCCTTTAATGTTAGGTAATCTTTTCCCTGTTAATGATGAATGTTGGGAACTACTTCTAGCACTGCTTGATTGCATGGATATAATTTTTTCACCAGTTGTAAGCAGGGGAGAAACACTCGACTTAGAACAGTTGATCGCAGACCATCATAAATTATTTTTGGAATTGTTTCCTGATCAGCATTTAAAGCCAAAGCACCATTTTATGATTCATTACCCATTAGCCATGTGGCTCTATGGACCTTTAATTCATTTATGGGTGATGAGCTTTGAGGCATTTCATAACTTTTCTTGTCGATTGTGCCACATTATTTGCAATTTTCAAAATGTTGCTAAACCCTTAGCCTACCAAAATCAAATGCTATTATGCTATAACTTGATGTCAAGGAAACTCTTGTGGAGAAAACAGTGGAAGTAGGTCCGGGGGAGTCTGTCATAGTAGCTTCCCTGCAAGATTCAGCTGCAGTTGCACAAAATCTAGAAATTCCATTGTATGACGAAGTCTTCATTGCAAAATGGTGCCGAGTAAATGGGACGGAGTGTATGAAAAATGTTATGGTTGTATCGACAAAAGTGAAGAAGGAGATCCACTTTTTGGAAAGATCAGACATGTGTTAGTATCCCATTCAACAGTGACATTAATGTGTGAACTTTGGTATAGTATTGGATTTGAATAATTATCATGCACATATTAGGGAATTGCTCACAGGTCATTACATTTTGCAGAATAGAAAACTTGATTGATTTCCACGATCCATTGCAAGCCAACAAGTTCTACAAAAAAGACTGTTAGCTGTACTACATCAATCAAAGATACAATTTGTAGAGTACTGTAGGCATGAGTTTGTAAACTATATAGAAACATTTCATTGTCAGTGTGTATATAATGAGACTATAGTGCAGCACTGGTGAAATACTGCACTGTGCATTGCATGTGCCTGTACAGTAAGTGTTTAGAAAAGCTTACTGCATATCCCAAACAGTGGTGGCATTGTACAGCGACATATTGCCATAGGGAAGATGTCACTTACAAGACTCAAGACTGTTGGAGTACTGCAGTTTTTTCTGACTCACCAAAAGCTCAGTCCATATGGAAGTCTGAATTGGCTCACAGAAGCATACAGTAGGTACACTACCACTAATTTCCTCTTCAGCTTCAGCTCATTCTGAGTTCACTAACTTAATAATCAAAAAGACTGGAACGTGTAATGCTTGTTCTTTTATGTCAATCTAGTTTAAGTGACAGAAATTTATTTGGTTTCAAAGTGTGTTTTACAGTGAGTGCTTTTGAAAGTGAGTCCCCCGGTACATATATTCATCGATTAACAAAAAGGAAGACCAGTGTACACAAGGGTGCTCTACCTATTAGATACAGAATGTACCATCACCAGAGAAGAGTAACCATGCCCCAGTGATTTATATGCACAGTCATATCAAAAACCTTGCAAGATTTGGGAAAATTTAATTATTTTCTGAAAAGGATCAGGCACAGTGCTTAAACACTTTTTTTACATGTTAACAAAAGTTTTACTCCTTATAACTCTTTAATGAGTCTTAATTCCAGGCAATTGCCATTTTAAAATATAAAGTGTAAAACTTTTGTTAACATACAAAAGATACAGTGTTAATGAGTCTACATGCCATTAAAAACATGTTATTTCATCTTCATAGTTGCCAGAGAATGACAGTGATGTTACAGATGATGCAGATGACTGTTTGCTTGATAGTGATGTACCTTCTCCAAAGGCATCAACTTCAAGTAGCCAGTCAAGTTAGCTTGCTTCTAAGGTGATGCCTGGTTCTAAAGGAACATGTAGCCCTAATAGCACATGTAGTAGATCACCATCACCCTCTCCATCCATCTGCCCGCAAGAAGGCTAGAACAGATTTTGTAAGTAAAGTTGATACATCTTTAAATGTTATTGCTGGCAAACAGTTGTTTAATTCTGATAGGGGCTTATCATGTACAAATATTTCCTTCCACAATTATCAACAGAAAATAAAATATTGAGATTGTTGAGGTGAATCCCACCTGTATGGATACTGTGCAGGAATTGTTTAGGCCAGCACTGGTATTTATAATGGTATGGTGAGTAATTTGCATTCATTCAAGCAGGCTTCAAAGTGATCCTATATTTCCTATAATTTCCTATAAATTCTAAAAAATCCTATATTTCCTATAGTTGTATGATTTGGGGCTTGTTTTCCTATATTCTCCTATATTTTTCTGATCTTACCAAAAAACTTTTCTTTTATATGGTTTTTTGGGGGCGAAATTTTCAGATGTATTTTTGTTCCTTGATAGCTGTCGTAGACTCAGAGTGGCTTAGTCGGACAGGTAGCAGTGTATAGATGCCAAGAATCCTAATTAGATGCAAGTACACAAAGACGAATTATAGGATTCACAAACATTCTCTTATGAAACTGCATAGGGCACTAATAAACACTTATTTCACCACCCATAAATGTTCCACTCTCACACCTGTGATTTTAAGTATGCTATGATTTCATCTCTTTAAGGGAATTGTAGTGGTATTGTCAAGGGGGTGGATTAGAGTCTTTTGCCTGATATCCCCTGTAGTCATGCAGTCCTCCACATTTTAAAACCCTTACCTATGCTTTGCATGCACAGATAGCTGGTCTGTGATATAACAAATTCTTTAATTCAAAATATTGTAGTACAACGGTTCAAAATACCAATATTTTCCATGTCAACTACCATCTTTCATTAAACTGAGTTAACCATTCGATCAGTTGATTGTTCAAAGTGTTGTACAATTACAATTCCCCCCTAAAGAAAAAGAACTTAGTGCTTTGAGAAAATTAAGAGTCTCACTGTAATGGTTACAAGTTTATAATGTGCAGATCTCTAAGGAGGCTTTCCCTAAACTCCACATGAAGCCCTATGGCAGGTCTCTGGATGCCACATCAATTTATCCAACAGACCAAAGTGGAAATCTAATCCATGTATGGGATCTGGTGCTGCAGTGCCTATCATTGGTGGCAAGTGGGGGCACTTGCCAAGTTGGCCTTTCCCTAATTTTGTCATGTAACTTCCTCAAGTGAGATTTTAGATGTTAAGTATGTTAATGCACAGACAGTTTTGCACACTGTAGGCATCTTGACATATGTGGACTACACTGTTCTGCCAAGTTGTACAGATTCAAAGTGAGCAGTGGCATTTTTAGGGGGAGGAACCATTGGGCCATGCCCTCTCTCCTTCACTGATGCTGATTTTTTCTTTAATTTAGTAATCTAAAGTATGTTAATTTTTGAAAATAAATTTTACTTCAAAAAGATAAAAAATGTTGCACCAGATTGCATGTAAGTCTCCTAATCATTCAAAAAATTTCCAAAGGGGGAGGGGGAACTCCTTCCCCCGTGCTCTCAGTCACATAATAAACTACGTGGCCCCCATGAGACAGCCCTGGCTATGCCATTGGAAAGTGAGTTTGAAGGTATTCATAGCAAACATACAGTTGTCATAGGCCTATGATCTTACTGTCATCACTTACATGTCACACTTATCAAAATTGACTAGCAATACAGTGTATAGTTATTGCAAAATGTTGTATTAAGAGACCTTTTCCTGTTATTTAAGCAGCAAAAAATTCAAAAATTTCCTCACCACAACACCATTATTATTATTGGGGCTGAGGTGAATTCTGTCTAGGACATTAATTAGCAACAGTTCATTGTCCACATTAACAACCCATCCATTCAAAGCACCATCATGGTCACATTCTGTGTTCTCAACTTCTAATATTGCAAATTTGGTGCCTTTTTGGTATGCACAAATAATACCATTTATGGATAATTTATTCCAGGGTCAAAATATGCAAATACACCACTGTCAGTGGTTTTATCCTTTCCCTTCCACCAAAATGTTTAGGTGGTTTTCTTAATTCTATGTTGATGGTAGAACCACACTCTTCTTCCATATGGCCCACACTTGTGATATATCACCAGTGTGGGCCATATGGAAGAAGAGTGTGGTTCTAAATTCAATGATACAAATGTGATTAACAGTATACTGTTAATCACATTTGTATCATTTAAACAGTATAGTTTATTAGTTTCCTAGGATATTGTGTTTCCCCCATCCACAAGTTTGAGAAATTTTGAAGATAATTAGAACTGCTAGCTGTGTGACATTCCTATATTTACTCTATATTTTCCTTGAAAAAATCATATAAAACCCTATATATTCCTCAGTATCCTTCCTATAAAACCTCCTATATTTCTGTGATGGACCACTTTGAAGCCTGATTCAAGCACGAGCTGTTACGTACACATCCTCTTATTATTATGTCCTTCACTGCATACATACTGCAAGGATATGGACCTGATTTATAAGCAAGAGAAAGGGTTCAAAGAATTATTACTGCGACAAATTTGGTACTATACTGTAATATCAGAGGGTCTGTAGCAGTCTCCCTGCTCCCCTCCCAACCCATGTAGGAATGTAGTGCAATGTATGTAAATATGTACAGTATTGTTGGTGACTGCACTCTGATTGGCATGTAAATTCAAAGCAATAGCATCACACTCTGGTTGATATGTCACTGATGACCCAGGCAACTCATACACGCACAGCCTGGGCAAATGTTGCAATTTGAACTCGATTTGCAGAGGGGACATTTGGACACATTCATATCTACAGTACATTGGTACAACAGGTAAATGTAGTGATATGTCTACTCCAGGGGGAAGTATTAGTAATGCTTGGTCCACCACCACAAAGAGTTTCTTAATTACTTCCTGAAGCAGTAATTCCTAATGATTGCATATTCTTGGTGTTGCAGGGGATATTCACAAATCAGTGCCAACCAATGAACACGCATCAAAGTAAAAAGTTTTCTGATTTCCAAAGGGTTGCAAGGTGAAAGTAGTAGTATCTTTTAACATATCGTGCTAATACTCTTTCACCACAAGAAATTGAAATCTTTTCACTGTGCTCAATAGTGATGAGAGGGTGAATTAAAATTGAGAAGTGCAGTGTTGCAAAGGGGAGAGTCAAATGTTGCAGAGGGGAAGAGTGCAAATAGTTGGTACTTTTCCTCAATACTAAATCACTGAAATACTACAAAAATTGCAGATACAAATGAAGCCATTCCTACACCCTTCCTCATTTTTAAGTCCAGTGAAGGCTCATGCCAACATTTCACCAATTTTACATTAACAGAAGTACTGTTTACCACCTGCAATGGACCGCGTGTTTGGTCTAGCGGTGGAGCATCCGCCTCTCACGCGGAAGGCCCGGGTTCGATTCCCAGGTCGAGTCATACCAAAGACTCTAAAAAATGGAACCTACTGCTGTTGTGCTTGGTGCTCAGCATAAGCAATGGAGTAGGGAAAACAAGCCAGTGAGCCACAACTGGAAAAAAGGCCGTGGCCGGCTCGACTTGAACCAATAGGTTGGAAACTGGGCCGTAAAACTCCATCTAACTACTGTAACTAACTAACCACCTGCAATGTTTTGTCTTGAAATTGTTTTGGTCAAAATGTGTTTTACTACACATTGTCTCTTGTGATACGGTACAGTACACCTTTTAGTTGCTAAAAGACTAAGGAAGTTGCAATCATTTTAAATCTTGTGCGCAAATGGTCGAGTGTGGATCAACTGATCAAGAAGAGTATAATAGCTCATTCAAGATGTTACACTTTGTTGAACCTAAATAAACTTATACTACAGTAACCATACCAGCGTGGTCAGTCCTAATAGAAAGTCTTCAAATATGTGATCTTATCTTCAGGGTATAGTACATTATAATTATGCAGGTCTAAGATAATAATTGATGTTCCTCTATTCATGTTGTAGACATCTCTTATGGTAATTAGACAGGTGTAGTATTTCCCTTTTTGTACCTGGCATTTTATATATTATAACAGGGATATTTATTTGTTGCTGTGTCCTTCTACAGATATAAACTCAAATGGTCCTCAAAGATTGTTTCAATATTATAACTAGGGTTAACCATAGTAAATGCATTGCATCTCTTTTAATGTAGAACATCTGAGAAATAATTGGAACATTGAAGGGAGACGGAGTCATTCTGGCTGAAGAAATGGAGGCAGCTAGGACTCCTCAGCTATAAGTTGAGAAAAAGGGATGTCAATGTGCTTGTTTCTCACTAAATAGAGAATTATGGAAAATTGTAAGTATTACACAACAATTCAGGCAATAAAAGCTACTATACTCCTCAATGATTTTCAGATTTTGAGTAGTCAGAAGGCTATTTACCTATGTTTCATTACGTAAAGTGACCTTCATGAGGTATTGGTCTCGTTAAAACTGCTAAAAACCTCTTTCCCCTTCTCTGTTACACCAATTGCCTCAAGGCTGGACGAATTGCCGTTATCGAGATCATGACATGTGTTACAGCTTTTTGGAAAGTGATATTTAATTGGCTCGGCGATGGAGATAGCCTCAGGCTTTAGAAAGTGACATATAATCCTACCCCAAGGAAGTCCAATTTTGTGGGGTCGGAAATCTAACATTTTTAGTGGGTTCAATATGGCATGTTGAAGCAATGGCCATGAATGAACATTAGCAGGGCCCTCATTAAGTATTTTGTTTTGCATAGCAAAACTGCTATGCATTATTTATTTTGTATAGCAGTTTACAAATTTTGCATGGCAGATTTGTTGTGACAAAAAAGTAATTCCATGTCAGTTTTAGAAAAATACATGTCGATTTCAGTAAACATATTCTCGTAATTTGATGCAACTTATTTTGAACATTTAAACGGTTAAATGAACGATCGGCTGTT
Source organism: Holothuria leucospilota (assembly GCA_029531755.1). Classification (NCBI taxonomy): domain Eukaryota; kingdom Metazoa; phylum Echinodermata; class Holothuroidea; order Aspidochirotida; family Holothuriidae; genus Holothuria; species Holothuria leucospilota. Next base: position 3,398 of record JAIZAY010001057.1, on the reverse strand, counting down.
TACACAGTGCCAAATTCAACCAAACGATTAAATGGATTACCCGCTTTAAAGTAACGAGGGAAGGTTGCATTTTTTCTATCCTGTGTTTTAATTGCTTTGATATCTTTTCATTGATCGATGTTTATTTGCCAGTTTAACAACCAAATGAGGCTTCGAAAATAAACTGATGTAAGTTTGTGATTCTTCATTCATAGCATATTTAGCAAATTTAGCAGTAAAATGCAGTGATCGCAAAAATTACTGTAAGCTCCCTGTACCATGCCTAATGTTCTTGTGATGTAATTAAGTCAACTTCTCAACTGAGCAGGTGTGAAGCCTAATGTATGGGTGTTTGCATACAGTTATGGACCTACACATGCAGTGACTTTACTGTGCTTTCATCGGGTGTTTCACTTGAATGCATGTACAGAACACAGACATGGCCAAAGGTATCTGTGTTTGTGTACTTTTTGGCCCTTTACCATAATGTACTATTAATGACTGCGAATTCAGCATTCAGTTTCGTGCATTGATAATTTTGGGTGAACAAAATAAAAATAGGTGAAATGATTGCTAAATCTCGAGGTACAGAGTTTAAAAAGCTTGCTGATATTGCGAACATCGTTGTGCATGGTGAATAGAGCCAGTAATGCAATACACGGTTGATACCGATTGGGGACATATCATTTAACTGTACACGAACGTTTATTCAGGTCGTTTAATGCTTAGAGGATTAAACAGAAATTGACAGCCCAAGAATTATTGAATTATTAAACCTCATACAGGGAATTGATTGATTTTAATGATAGTATTTAGGTTGGATTTGAAATTTAAAAATTAGGTGTGAAACGAAGTCAAGCCAAATTGTTGTGTGGATGTGATGATGCCTGTACATGTACAAATAACTTCACTCGATTTGTTTGTGTTGCAAATCTGTGAGGCAGTAAAATTTTTGTATCACTACTGTGCTTCAATTGCATCGCAAACTGTGAGCGATACCGGCTATTGCAGACCCTGAACATTAGCATCATAAAGAAGTGGTGCTCCAACCTTTCGTGGTACATTCATGAGTTCTTTCCTATCTCCAGTCCCACTCCCTCCCCACCTTCCTCAGTTGCTAGCCAAATTTGTAAACCAGTCATTGTAATGTTTATCTACCATTAGGACTGAAAATGTATTTCTGAAGGTTATCACTGAATTGTCATATCATATATATCCTACACCCCTAGAACAGATGTGAATTGAGCTTGCAATGGCTGCAAAAGCCATTACAACTGAATTCCCTAGACTGGAAAATAGGGATGGGGAAGGATGTGTATGGTCAAATGTTTCTTCAGTTAATATGGGATAACATGTGTCCAGTAGTGATTGGTTATGGTCTTTTCTGAAAGAAACAATTATTTGTACCATGGTTTGACTATATATAGACAACAATGAGTGCTAGCTGCCTAACATGCTTGTCACATGAAAGTCTATATTAACTGTTCATTGCCCTTTTTAGAGAATACTAGTAATTCAAAGAAAAAGCAAGAGAATCCAACACACTTTTGCCATGCCCTACCCAAGTTGACCAAGTACGTCTAGTAGAGAAAAAAAATGTGCACAAGCTAATTGGTTTCACGTGGGTATACTGTATGATTATAGCTTTACTGAAATCATAAATAGAACTTTACCTCAAGTTCTGGTAAGTTGGGAATTATGTGGTTTGGTAAGTTTCCTTCAAAAGATCATCAGATACAATGTAAGTATGGTCTTTACTTGTCATTGAAATTTTTTTTACAGCAAGTTTGGTTTACACCTGCCATCGGCAAACACGATTCATCTGGATTCTTGGAGAACAGATCGACTGAAAAATGTCAGCATAAGAGATCCAGATAGAACTACATTTGAATCTCCCTCCTCTTCATCAGCATCAGCAAGACTTGTCAGCACAGTCAATTTCGACATTTCAATTGGTGAGTACATGTTTGACTTGCTAGTAAGTCAGCATATTTATTGATAAGTTCAGTTCAGTTCAGTTTATTTCTTCCTTCTCATAATTACAAAAGATATGTACAATCAAAATAATACAATTTAATAACACATATACAGAACGATATTAAAGAATGTTGTCAAGTACTAATAGGACCCATGAAGGGATTGACGAAGGGAGGAGGGACGCAGAAGTAAGTTGGAGAGCTTTTCTAGTCTGGCCCCTAAAAAGTACAGAAATATGAAGAGAAGTTACACAAAAACTTAGGATTTAGGCCACTTATAGAAAAGAGAAACACAAAAATGATAATAATAATAATAATCCAAAAGGAAAGAAAAAAAAAGAAGAAAGAAAGCTTATGAAGTGTTATCCAAAAACAGAAGATTTCAGTTGAATTTTGAAAGTACTTAAAACTGGCAGCATTTCTAATGTTATTGCTCAAAGGAGTTTTCCATAGGGAAACTCCGTGAGCTTGTCCTTACTTGGGAATGGGGCAAGTTGAGTTCTGGTGAGGGGGTTGGGATAAACTATCTTTCATCCGAGTAAGACTAACAATGAAAGTGGCTATTTGTTTTTGAAAGAAATGAGCTGAGATGTCGATAGGCAGGGGACTGGTAGGAAGTGTTTGTACAAAAAAATACAAAGCTGGATATAGTTAATAAAGCGTCCTTCAGACGGTTAAACAATCTATGCATAATTGAAAAGTGGCTGTGTAATGAGTCGTAGATATGCCTAGCTATTTGAAATAAGACGAACTCGCACCAGTTCCAATCTGAGATGTGTCGCGAATAAATGATCAAGGTAGGAAACTCGCTGTAGATATCCCCATAAAAGTAAACTATAATTCAAAATGTGGGAGTATTAAAGCATTATAAATTAATTTTTTAGTGTCTTACTGGGTACATAGTGTCTTACCTTACTGATAACTCCAATTATCTTAGATACCTTTTTGCTAACTTCGCCGATAGTGATATCGCCAATGTTAACATGGCATTGTCTATGGTAACCCACAAGAAAAATTTTGTCCATACTGTTTACAACTCGTGTATATTAAAACCATCATTGTATGTATAGCCGGTATAACATTTGAGTCCGGGCCTCTTCTATTGACTAAAAAATATAAGCTTAGTCTTTCCCCAAAACTCATTTGCAATGATAGCTTTATTATGCAGCGAGATTCGCCTAATGGCCAAACATTTTTGCAATTCATTTGGCGAACTCAATTGTAAGGAGCAGTGTGCACATTTACTTATTGATGAGTATGGGGGAAACATTGTGGTGTGTTTGTTGTCGTCCCATCAGCAAAACCAGAGGATTAAACCCGGGAGGTTTCAGGGATGTGCCTTACATAAACTCCTGGATATTAGATTAAAAATGAAAAGTGGGCCTAGAAGCATAGAACCTTGAGTCAGGTACCCCTAGATTAGGTCACCATTCTAGAGAAGAA
>JAIZAY010001411.1:0-15142 GCA_029531755.1 Holothuria leucospilota | reverse complement strand
CCCCCTTTGAGATGACAATGTAATTTTTTTTTTAATATTTTAAGACCAAATCCAGGAAGAATTGGTATAAGTTAAAGTGGACCTAAAGTCTAAAAATTCAAAAATATATATTTTAGAAGGTTCCAAAATTTAATCTTATGGGGGTCCAACTCCCATTTTCATAGCTTATTCCATTGCTGAGATATTAAATGTTTAAAATTTATTCACTTAAATCCAAACAGTTCATTGGCGCAATAATTTTTGACATTCTTGTTGTACAACTCACATTAAATGCTTTCTTTTCTTTTAAAATTAAAAAATGTTTTATAGGACCTTGACTGCTTCCTGTTGTCTTGCATGACATGCTGTACAGAGAGGGCTTATATAGTTCAAGTCACTCCCAAAGCAGTAAGAACGCGCTCACATTTTGGCACAAGGTGCGGCGGCTTTCAGAAAAACAAAGAAAATACAAAGAATTGTAAATTTGAGTAGTACAACTATGACATCACAAATTATTGCGCAATCTACCTTTTTAAAATCGAGTGAATAAACTTCAACATTTGATATCTCAGCTTAAGAAGGTCCTGTGAAGATGGGAATTAGAACCATTGGCATTTCAGTTTTTATGCTCTGTAATATATATTTTTGAATTTTTCAGTACCTTTAGGTACACTTTAAAAAAACCAGTGCCATATATGATAATATTCATATTGCAAGCTGAGACCCAGCTTAAACTGTAATGTTGTCATACAACCTCACTTTTGCCCAGTGGAATGGTGCTTTCTTCATTGAGTGCGATTTAAGTTAGAGTAGTCACACACCTAAAATCCCATTGACTTTGGTTGGGTGAAATGCATTGGTAATAAAATCAGACTTACTTTTAGTCCATTTCGCCATTCAGATATTTATGATTTGTGTTTGCTGTGATGATGTGGTCATATGAATACTAAATCCTGCAGCAGACAAATTTTTTTATGCAGATAGAAGAATTTTTGCAGTTTAAGTTCCCGAACGTTGGTATTACAGGCGAGTGCAGCCAGTATAGGCGTAGAAGTAATACACAGTCTGCCAGGTTGACAAGCAGAGGAGCCTGCTAATCTACTAAAGCTTCATTGCAATAAAGTGTCGTCAATAACAGTAGCCAGGCAGTTTTTTGGAGTGTATTACATGTTCATCAGCAAAAAGCAATTGTGCATGGTTTTTTCTTTAAAATGGCATTTCATTCTCATGTACATTTTTCCCTTTTCAGAGACACATGGATGCCTCCCAACAGTTGGTAGATCTATATCAAGACAAAGATGGGTAAGTTGGTGGGGATACACTCTGTATTACTGTGAATTAACCTCTTTAAAGGGGATGACAACAATAACCATATCAGTAACATAATTGAAAAGTAAACAAAATTCTCAACACAGTGCAACAAACCCAGTCTTTCATACAGTTTATTTGGTTCTTTTTGAGCTATCGCCATTTCTTATCATTTACATTGGAGTTGCCATTTTCCCAAACAGACTTGTAACAGCACTTAGCAAGTTGATTTTGACCTTTCAGGCTCACTTTGTAATTGATATGTTTTTGTTTTCCTTTGTATTTTGTTTCATTGTTTTCTTCTCGCCACAAAATTTTAGCATGTTCTTTGGTGGTATCATAATTTCAAAGTTGCAGGACTTGCTCTCTGCATTTCTGAAATGATCTTTTAAATGGTAGCTGGACCTTTGAGAAAAAATTGAATTTAATTATAAAGAAATCCGATAACTGTTGAAAATAAAGTGAGCCTATGACAATTGTAAAAGACTTACTATCAGTTTAGTATGGCAGTGCCCCTGTAAGGGATGAGAATTGTGAATATCTCGAGAACCACAAAACGCTAGGAAGATGGGGTTTTTTTTTGCATGGGTTTCAGAATGTTTTAGACTTTCTGATTTATTTTTCCTGAAATGGTCATGTACTTTCATCTCCTTTATACATTTGTCCCTTGCGCCAATTGCCTCAATACTGTTCAACTGCAAATTTGTAAATGCGTACAGTAGCCTGCACATAGGTTTAGTGCACATTTGTGATAAGCCCTTAAAAAAACTAAGGTCTGTTTTCAGCCTACAGGTGCCATGGATGCGTCTGCTTTCTGCTGCTTTCACAACTTAAATCAGCACCACTGGAGGTACTGTAAAACTTTAGAATCAGTCCTGTTGATTTTGTCTATTTGGTTTGGTTCTTTTGTGTTCCATGTTGTACCGATTTCGGGCAGGTATGAACCCTTCTTATTTTTTTGGAAGTTTGGAAGGTCAGTTCATCAAATCACCAAGTCACTGGAGTTGTTATATAATAGCATTAAGCAATATCCAAACCATGCATTTTTTCTAAACAAGTTCAGGTATCATTCATGGAAGCTTGTGCCCTATAGGGGTTAAAGCAGGGTTCTAGCCAGGCCCCATTTGAACAGGGCGGTAGGCCCTCTTTGAATTGATTGTGCTGCTTAGGTGCCCGGTTTGGAAAATTTTCAATTCAATTGCAATTCCAATTCAAATGTATTTCACCAATGACTTTCATAAATACGTACATAAACAACATGAAATAACAAAGTAACAAAGACCCATGGAAATATTGGCTATGAATGTATAAAAAAAAAAGCAGCAGCTTGATTTGATATCAAGTAATCGACATTACAAAGTTTGCTTTTCCATTGTTTTACTCTGCCATGTAATTAAAATTATTATTAATTGCAATAATTTTTGTGTGAGAAGATGTGATAGTAAGAATTAAAAAATGACGGCAATTTCTAGTAGGAAAAAATTTTACATAATTTGCTTTGTACAGCCTTGCTCTCTACTTTTTGTCTCCATTAAGAGAGCTGGGCATGGAAGACATTTATGGCATTCTATTTTATATTGAACAGGATTGTCAAATCAATGCAAGCTCATCTTTTCTCTTCACGACTTTTCCACCAAGGAGAGGGAGAAACGCACTCACAGTCAATAACATAACATTTGGTCAGGCCCCTAATCTCTGCAAATTCACCTGAGTCCTACTCACTTTACTCTAAGGGTATGTTCATGGATGTATGATTTCAAGTGAAACAAAGGGTGAAAGCAACAATAAAACTAAATTCATCACTGAAGGTAACCATTTAACTGACTTTTCTTTTCATTTTCAAGAATAAGAAAGAAGAATTAAACAAGCCTGTCAGGACAAAATGAATTTCAAGAATTTAACAATCGGCTGAAGATGATAAAAGATTTTCACAAGAAGCATCAAAATGAGGTTTGGGGGGGGGGGGGGGTCATTTTCAGTGGAAGTACATATAAAGTTACTCTACTTCAGTCTTTGTTGTAAATTCCATCATAGTTTCTTTTATGTTTGAACTTTCCATCAAATAAATCAGATCATGGAGGCCCACTTTAGACTAAGGAATTGAATAAAACCAAAGTAAATTGGAATTGAATTAAGCAGTGTCCTCTATATAATGTAAGTTTGGGATAGGGGAAATAATTCATACCAAAACGATGTGGTCATCTGACAAAATGAAGCATCATGCTTCCTTAATCTGATGCAAGTGGAAGTGGTTAAAGTGCAGTACCTTTACTGTACTGAAGTGTTACTGAAGTGTTACTGTACAGTAACGTTTAAGATACATATGTAAAACATGAGGTGGAAAAAGGTAAGAAAAGTAAGACAAGGAGGGTAATAATTGGGCGCGCATGCACTATCCTGGCCCTTGTTTCGGCCAGCAGCACCCGTTAATTGCTAAAGAAAAAGAATTAACCAGATGCCATTTTTTTTTTTACTTAAAGTAGCACCCTTCATCCATGGAGTCCCCAAGTATGGACATGTGCCACCCTATGGTCTGCCAAAAGGCTCACCACATATTGATGATGTACTAAAAATACACGTACATGTACTAATAATTAAAGTTTCATGTACCAAAAAATACACGAGGATGTACTAACTTCATACGATCATGATGTAAATTTTTTCCACCATCGATGTACTAAATATATATCCCTAATGTTCATCATGTTAATGTTGACGAATGTATATGTAAAACCACAAACACACGGTTGTACATATAAAAACACAACTTTGTACATGTAAAAACTTACGATCAATCATGTTATTATTGTCCTCCCCGCATGCCATACTGAGTGAGCCTTTCGGCGTTCACTGAGTCCGCCGAAAGGCTCACCGACATACTTTCATCATCTAAACTCATGCTATTGTACTAAAAATACACGTTCATGTACTAACTGCTTTTTTAAAACGAATTTTTTTACCCCTGGGGTTCTGAATGCATACGTCCATGTACTGAATGCATACGATCATGTACTGAAAAGTCAAAACTCCCGCTCAGCATGCAAAATACACAATATCACAACTAACGTGAGCAGGTGTGCATGTGGGTACATTTCTGTGAAAAGTAATTTCAATTTATGCAAATTTTCCTGAAAACATAGAATAGCAACAACGGGGATAGCACCTCTTGCAATAGTCCGGTAATGCCATCTCGATAAGTCTCCTCGAGAACGGCCCACCCATCCAGTACTGACACTTAAATACACTGCAACGTACACATTAAAACAACTGAGACGTATCTCGCGCGCCAGTAGCATATGAGGCAGGACATTATTTTGATTCCCTGACTGTGATGTGAAAGTCAAATTCAGCATAGCAAGATCTGCTCAAGAGTGCTCTGATCAAGATGGGGCGGGATCATTGATTCACTAGGGTGTTGACAAACACACGGGAAGTTTTGAGACTCACTGTTCATTGAGAGTAGTTAGATCCTTTTTTCCACCTTACACCAATTCTCTCTGCCCTCCTGCGTTTGATACTGTCAAATTGCTTATTTTTAGCAATTCTGCGATTTTCCTTGTTTGAAAACCCCATCTCTACATATTTCTAATTAATCTGCCTTCTTTTTCCGTCTCTAATCTAGGAGAGTATTCCGCCATCTTAAATTTATTTCATGAATACACACAGTCTACTAGGCCTAGGCTAAGCTTGTTTACTGTTGCGTAATACTGATGATGCCATGTATACACGCGCATTATTATAACGGTCTTATACTAGCGTGGGCTACCCAATAAGTGCAGAGAAACTAAAAAGTTACTTAACCCGGTGATGATTCCACTTAACAGCATTTGGATTCAGTCAACTGGATGACTGATCATAACTAAACACGTGAGTTACCCATGTACATCGTATAAATCGACAATGCACCTAAGTACATGAACGCATGCATTCAGTACATGAACGTATTTCATTCAGTTCATGATCGTATGCATTCACGTACATGAACGTATGCATTCAGTACATGATCGTAAGCAGTTGGTAACATGAAACTGTGTTTTTAGTACATCGCAATGAGTTTATATGATGAACTTATGTCTTGAGCGTTTCGGCTGACTTCGTGAACGCCGAAAGGCTCACTCACGTATGGCATGCGGGGAGGACAATAATAACATGATGATCGTAAGTTTTTACATGTACAACGTGTGTTTTTATATGTGACAACGGGGGGTTTTACATATACATCGTAAACATTTAACATGATGAACATATATAATTAGTACATGATGGTGTAAATTCCATCATGATCGTATGAAGTTAGTACATCATCGTGTATTTTTGGTACATGGAACTTGTAATTTTAGTACATGTACGTGTATTTTTTAGTACATCATCAGATGTGGTGAGCCTTTTTGTTCTCTCTCTGCCATACCACACTACCTTCTTTTTTACTAGTCTCCACAAAAATCAATTTACTACCTATTTTTTTTTCTGTACTGCACCCTCTTTAAAACTGTCTGTGTAGAAGAGGTCAATCCTGCGCAGTTGTTTAAGGTTAGTTTTAAAGGGAGCTGCTTCAGAAATTTTGGGTCCAAGGCCCAAGATGTACCCTAGGGTCCATTTTGTGAAATATGGCAAAATGGTCCAATTCCCCCTTCCATTTAATGATAGACAGAGTTGAAGGTCATAATGATGCTTGGTTGTAGTGAATCCTGTTTATGGTGTTCTGGAAGTTTGGGTCTAAAGGTTCCCATATGGGCCCTATGGCCCTTTTTATGACATTTTGCAAATTGATTACTCCCTTCAGATTGTCCCTTGGTACAATGTTGATGATTTTTTTTTTTGTCATCATTATATTTTGGGGTAGTGGTACCTTTCAGGGTGTTTAACAAGTTGGGGTCCAACGCACAAGATGGACCATAGGGTCCATTTTGGTGTAGTACTGCAAGTGATTAACTTTTCCTCCAGTTAATGTTTAACAGAGTTGTATGGTCTGTTATAATGATACTTGGTTAGTGATCCTGTTTCTGCTTTTCTGGAATTTTTGGTCCAAGATCCCATGTGGACCCTATGGCTCTTTTATGAAAATCTGTAAAAGTGCTATCTTCAACTACGAATTCTCTTGTACAATGTTTGATGGTTTGTCATAATGATACTTGAAATTTGGGGTCCAAGGCCGAGAATGGGCCCTAGGGGCTTTTGCCTTCTTAAATTTGTATTATGAAACAACTTACAAAGCAAAGGTAGCATGAAACAATTTTTGTGACACTCGGGAAGGTGCTATCAGGGTAATGTGAGATTTAAGCCATTTGACGTCATTTAAAGTCATATGATGCATGACATGCCTCATATGACTTTAAATGACGGCTTTTAAAATGACTGGCTTCTAGTCTTTTGTTAGTAACATGCATTGCATGTACTAACAAAGACTAAAAGCCAGGAACCCTTAATTGGTTGAAGGTATGAGCTTCAGCAACCATTAGTGCTCTAGTTACAAGTTTAATGTACTTTTTTCTAACATTTTTCTCCTTTGTATTTGAACAGATATCAGTTCCAATGTCTATTGAGTTTGAATCACTGTAGTCCTTGAAAAGGGAGAACCCTGATGAGGAGGGTGCTGTTGCAAACAACGATGTTGACTTTACCAGTGAAGAAGGCTATGGCAAATACCTGGACCTTCATGAATGTTATATTAAATATACCAATCTGAAGGGTGTTGATGGAGAGGTAGGTTCATATCATGGGAAGTGTTTCTGTATTTTGTACTGTACAGTACCGAATCGTCGAGGTTAGCCTCATCGTCGAGTTGCGTAACGTCGAAGATAGTCAATGATAGTCGAAGATCGTAAAAGCCTCAAACCCTCCCAAGGTGCAAAACAAGATCGTCCATTTCGACGATAGCTCAAATCATCGTCGAAGATCGTCAAGATTATAAACAGCCGCACAATAGTTTTGCGGTTGAAAACAAAGTAACTGTGCGGTTTTGGTAATTTTGCTAGACATGTATTGAACTCGCAACAAAAGGAACAACAAAATTGGAGGGTAAATAACAATGTTCGCAATCTTCGAGCGTATTTAGCTCCACGAATGAATAGACTCAATAGACCTGGTATGCCGATGTGCCTAGGCAGTAAATTGCGCCGGGCGTTCGATGAAGCCGGCTTTGGCAGAGCAAATGCCTACACTCATCTATCGCACCACTATAATATGTTCATGCTAATAATTCTTATAACCTAGTATAGATGCTTTTTTCATTAGTATAAAAATAATGTTTTGAAACAAACGTGAGGATTGAATGATATCCTTTGTTCCAAGTCTGTGAATGTCCTGAGAACACTGGTTCTACAATCGTGGTTCCGAATCTCGCTCCAAGTGCGAGACAACCATTCCATTAGTTTCACTTGCGTTCCGAAGGTTTTGCAAATTTTCGGTGGCTGCTTTGTTATTTCTTCTTGCTGTGCTTCCTTTCCTTTTAAAGATCTTGCTATGTGTATAACATCAATAAAAATTTACAGAAGTAAAAATATGCCCTACATAAACCGGGAAATACTGTTACCACAAACTGGAAACTGAGCAAACTATATTAGGCACCCAGTTTCGGAAGAACATCGTATAAAAGGCAAGAAAAAGAGAAACTTGTGTCTGTGTGTCTTCTTTTTAGTGTTATATGAATGAGGCGAGAGGCGAATTAATTAATAATAGTGTATGCCGTACATGCCGGCTAGACGGCGAGAAAAATGCTCATTTTGCTACCGTACCTTTTTTAACTTGCAGATCCTTTTAATAAGGACAACATTGAATTTTGGATAAGAAGGGTGGGAAACATGCTCGGACTGTCCAACTATAGATTAAGGCCTAGATGACAATCATCAACAAGGGTGGGTATGTGCATTTTTTCGGGGGAGGGGACCGAACCGCTTCTGCTTGAAAAAAGACTAATTTACCTGTAATGTGCGACCCAAATTTTTCTACAAATCCTGCCAAGAAATAGGCTTGGTCTCTCCGGTTGGAAGGGGGCTGAAATTCCCTACCCCACCCATTCTCAGCAGATGATGCCTGTGGTTGATACAGTTGCCCTCAAAATTTGCAATCCTGTCACGGTTCCCCAAATTTCTAGTTTGCAGAAAATTCTCTTACCTTGGAAAACAGGAAGGTAATCAGTCCATCCCGAACCGACATTGCATTTGAAAATAATATTATCCTATTATTTCCTAGTTTGTGAAATGTAGCGGCGCCTTCGTACTGTGTATTAATTCATCATCACAGCCCTATAAAAAGGCAAGATGCCGCTGTCTGTTTTTACGGCCATGGATGGGTATGTCCATACCCTTCCGCTCAGAGACGGAACCGGCGAGTTACGGTATACAAATAACAGCCGTAATACGATGCCGAATGACCCTTAGACAATCAGTAGACTGCATAAATGAAACTACAACTCCCACTGCATTGTCTTACTTTTCAGCCCATCATTGTACTGCCATAACAATCTTATAGTCCAAGACAGCACACATGATTCGCTTCAGACAGCACACATTCCTCGCTTACACTTTCTCGCTAGCTCGTTGCTACATAACCAAAAGTATACTGTGGTAACATACACTTACCGTCATCAATTTCCTTGAGAAACCTTCGGATTCGAGAATTTCCCAGGCACCTGCAAATTGGTCCCAACTTATTTGCATGCAACATTCTGTGCATTGCGAGCATTGGGTATTTTCACGACACATAATCGGTAATTAACCAGTTAAAAACACCTTTACTTGTGACGTCATTGGACTTCCCCCTTTTTTTCATTGACTAACGCGTGCAAAATTTCCATTGGCTGCTTACCAGTCCCCCTTCCCATTGAGTGTTTACCGTTAACGACCAACCGTTTTAAGTCCCCCCCCCCTACTAGAGGCACACCCACCTCACACAAGCACGGTCTGACTTACGTTACTGTCGATGCACTATCGTACTGTCGATTCCGCGTGTAGGGCCTGATAGTGTGGTATAGTAACCTAACGAAGTAAATTTCATATCCTGGGTAACGTGCCGATCTACGTGCGTTACGAACTAGCTGCCATGGGCCGAAAATTCGTTATGAAGATTATCAGCAAAATCATCAAGCATTACGAGCTAAATTTTGTGCCATATTCTTATTCATGCGTGTTGAATAAGTCTACTCTTGAGAAAAGTATTCGGTAAGAGTTTGGTATCGGACTAAATATCGCTTATGTATAAAACCCAAGATGGCGCTGGGCTGTCGAAGATTGCAAAAAAATTTGCGGCGATGTGTGTGGACGTCACGTAAACGTACAAGAACTAAATAGGCATACGACTTCCAAAAAAGGTTACGCAGAAATGGGCTCTGGTCGTTTTATAAATGAATGAGTAATAACCGCATAGATGCGATTGGATATTTTTCACGTACAGAAACTTGCATTTCTCAGGCATTTGCAGTGGCCCTTATAATAAATACAGTACATGCGATTGCCACCTCTGGTGTGTGCACATTAACGTAGTACAATATTCGGTTCGGCCCATGTATGAACATGAACACCTCGGTAAATTTTGGGCTACAAGCTACTGCGTAAATAGCTTGTGACAGTACTAAGTGACATGATGCAGATACGGTTTTCCCAGGGGCCGCGTTTAAATTCGGATCATGTTAGCACATCACGCCGTCGGTGAATTTAAGGGACACCCCGGCAAAGTCAGGGTAGGGGTATATATACTGCCATTGCATTCCGCTGTAGGGCTTCTTAGTCCGAGGATTTCAGGAGCCAAGTCTCGAAAATTGATTGCCGAAAAGTGTAGTCTTCATTCTCTCTCCCTAAATGGAATATAATTGGAGTTAAGATATTTTTGTTTCCTAAGGACGTCGGACATCAAAGGTTCTGTAAAATAGGTAAGATTCAAAATTTGAGCAATTGCGTCGTAAAGGGTAGGGTGATAGACGGAGGTGGTTCCAACGGCCACGGGCATGGCCGTACGGGCCGGGGCGCCCCCTCCCCCCCCAATGCCAGGAACCTTGAACTAAATTAGGCAGATATTTTGTTTCAGTTGGGCATGAAAATTGGGCAGTTAAAATTAGGTCCGAAGTCGGGCAAAAATCACCCCGCCCTTCCTAAGAAAGAATAGCCCCGTAATGGCCCTATGGTCACGGGTGGGGTTAAAATGGCTATTCATATCCATTGCAACAGCAGTGTGAAATGAAAATGCGGCAAAGTCTTTGTATTGTACCGGAACATAACATAACAGGTTGAAGGGCCAAATGGAGGGCTAATGCTCCATAAGATTCCCTGAGCGGGCATGAGGGTGTCGGAACTATGATGTATTGCCATTGCAATGTCATTCTCTCTGGTTTTTTGGTAGAAAGCAAATGGGTTGAATTTTATGGACCTGAACAGTTTTAACATTTATCCAGGCGCGGAATATGTGGTTCCATGCACAGTCAAGACTTGTTAACCGATGCATAACATGATAACGGATACTCGCGACTGAGCATGATACCTGCATTAACATATTTGTGGAAGTTTAGGAGTCTGTTTGCTGTTGTGTAGTGAATTCCAAACATCGCGATCGTTAGCTCGTTAATCAAACCTAGAACATTAATCGACATTTTCTGACTACAAAATAAGCTTTTCTGCCATGAACCCTGCCACCCTTAAATCCAAAGCATTTGTAGCACTACAGACGTAGCGATATTTTTTGGCGTAGCTTTTTCAGTTTTTCTTCTGCGGCATCCATATCGTGCAATGGTTTCTGGACATATTTTAAAAGCCCTTGCAAATATCCAAATCTTTATCATACAGGACTGCACTTCTTGTGAAAGTCCAAAATGCATTTATCGATTAGAAAAAAAAAAGTATGGTAAGTGACTTTCACTTTCCGCCCCTTGTTTTTTTCTAAAATGTTGGGTACCTGTCAGTGGTGAATGCTGTAACATTTTCGCAAGCTGGCGGTGTCCTTTCCTTTCATTAGCACCGAACGGCCTTTAACCCCATGCTGTGCGTTAACTTATTGATTTCATGTGTATATGTAGGCCCCCAACCCTTGTACCATTTTATGAACAGCGAAGTTTTACGGCGCGGGATCGGAAAATTTTATTTAGAGCACAACAAGCCAAAGCTCACCAACTAGATATACGAGACGATTGTACACCATTGTTTCAATCAAAACTCTGGCCTACCTGTATTTCACATCGGGAGTAGGCTAATGATATGATCATAGACATAAGAGCTCAGCAAGAAAATTATATGTATTTTTCGTTTCTTGGGGAAATGGAAGCCCAATTCACTTTCACAGAAAATTCGAAACAACTGTAGTCTACAACACCGTGCTTGAAAATAATATTTTATGCAAGATATCATTAGTAAAACGTTTGAAAAAAACCGTGCATTAACCTTCTTACGGTTCTGCCAGTAACTTTGCCCTTGTCCGTTTTGTGTACGTAGCTACGTAGGAATGAGAAGTAGGCAAGTGGTATTACAAAGGGATTTCTTCGATTTAATTTCTATCCATTTCTGATATTGCTTTTATATAAACTTGTCCTTTTCCATCACTGGTCATTAATGAAAGCATTGCCGTTTTCACACTTTCCAAGAAAGTAGGCATATGTACTGTACTGTATGTAATGCTTGCGTTAGGGCCTATAAGCCAACACTTCAATTGCTATTGTATGCATGGTGTGATTCGCACGCTACTACAAAATATCGCCGAATCGTCGAGATTATCGACGATCCTTTTCATTGTTCGGGAAAGTTGCGGGGTCGCTATAATCCTCTCATCAATAGTACGCTCTCTAATTTAGGATTAACTTAGCGGTTAATTTTACGATCGTTCGACGATCAGAAATTTAGGAGTAAAATTGCTGGATGGTCAAGTATAGTCGCAGATAGTAAGGTTTATCGTAGCGCACTCGTCAACGTCGGCTAAACCTCGACGATTCGGTACTTTAAATATCTCCTGAGCCAAGTTGTCCAGTGTGAAACATTTTTAAAAAAGTTTCTTTCCTCTTGCAGTAAAGAAATTGATTGTCATTTCCAAAAAGCAATCAGACCAATCAATGAAAAGGTATATCCTAGGGTACAAGTAGATTATTACTATGGTGTTTATAAATGTGGGTGTTATCGTGGCTCATTATAGAGTTTCAGCACTGTAATTATTGGAAAGGTGTATAGTGGGTACAAGCTAGTTCTCTCAGTCCTTAGTGTAATGGCTCAACCTTTCTTGACCTGATGTTAGGGATGGCTCTGTTTTATAAAATTTACGGTATATGGTGCACTGGGGGGATACAAATAATTTATGCTAAGCTTGTGTGCCTTAATTTGAGTGATGGGATTCTCACAGAATCCTTAACAAGGAGGTCATCTAACAAATATCAATAGTAAACATAAAGAATTAGCAGAGGATAGTAGAGCTGAATTTCTTATCATATAGTGCTTTTCAGGGGCTCCTGAATTGCATCTTGTCCCATATGCATTGTCAGGCTGATTTTCTGGTGGTGCCTGGTCATGACATTGACCTAATTGAAAGTGAAGTTACAGTGCATCAAGGTCAAAATAAAATCCCTCTAGAAATGTTTTGATTAACTGAAGTTGAGGGCCCAGGAAATGATGTGTCAAGCACCACCTTTTGCTTAAGTTAAAGTTGTGGCACGAGTAACATAAGACAGCTTACAATACACAGGCAAATGACCAATTTCTCCCTACCTCTTTCTAAATAAGATGTAACCGGTACTTTGGCAACAGAATGTTATAGATGATCAAGGAAGCATAATGAGGAAACAATATGAGTTTTGAAAACATTTTCTTATACAGATTGGAATCAGGCTTTGTGTTGTCTGAGAGTGTACTGTATCTCTTATCTGTTCATATCTCTTTTTACATTTTCCTCTTCTCTTTTGTTGTAGAACATAGATTATGTAACATACCTGACCCTTTTTGATAGACTTTTTGAAATTCCAAAGGAAAGAAAGTCAGCAGATTATAAGAGGTATGTGAATAATGGAAGACACAAATGTTACTGTCAGAGTGTCTATAAGTACTTGTAACATGTATTGTATTTTTAATATAGATTCATTTGTGGGAAGTGAGGAAATATGAACAGAGTTCTCATGCTATTAGGGAAAGCCTTAAAAGTCTGATAGAATTTTATTATGGATTCAATAATCATTCAGTTTTAGATTATTGATTAAGAAAAATGACATGCAGTCTAAAAAACTGAAGGCTTAAACCCACTCTAGAGCTTGTTACTGCATGTGTCTGCTATGCATACAAAATTGAAAATGGGAGAAATGCATCAAGTTTAAGTTTATCTTGTACATTAAAATTGACTGAACACATTAAGTGTAGGACCACAGTGGTCGAGTTGTGAATATAGAGTGAGAAGATGAGAGTATTTGCAGAAGATCAGGAAACAATGATCTTGAAAAAGTGCATGTATGTTTCCTTCCCAACATCTGTTGTATTTCATGAGCTTTACAAATTTCCATCAAATGGTGTTGAAAAGGTCTTGAATTTCATATCTTCATAGTGTGAAAAGCCTTAATCACGCCTGCAAAAAGCTGGACGCAAAGACACATTGCGTCCTCAAAAATCATGCTGCAGCTAGAAATTTTCATCTTAGTCCCAGATTAAGTAGACCAGGTGAGCTAGAAATTTTGGGTTTCAAAATATGTGTGCCCGCGAAGTTTTGCAAGTTTTGCAGCCATGCCCTTAATGGAGTTTGTAGTGCACAAGTGATAAGCCTAGTTCATACTCTGCTAAGGTGCTAAAGTAGTTGCTCATATAGATGTCTGTTGCTAGGTCTTGATATTCAAACATAAAATTGATTTTTACACTTCTTTTGCCTGCATAGCTGACTTTCTGTATTACTGCAACTTGTATGCACATAATACACTGTCAGTAAAAGACAACATGCAAAGTTCACACACAATGTGTATTTGGCAGGATAGCTCTGCCTTACAGACAGCTGGGTAAGGTGATAATTAAGGGAAAAAAGAAATCCATATAACTAGCCTTCATTACCTAAGATTCCTTTTCACTGCCATTGTCACATCTCTGATAGTTCCATGGGATCCTAGCACTTGTGACCAGCAATTCACTGAATTTTCCAGGACTGTTTTCACCTTGATTTTGAAGCTTGTCTCATAAAGGTCATTCCAGTACACTGTTGCAACACAGACATTTGTTGCTTTTGTGTAATATGCTATAGGCAATAGTGGTTGAACAGTGGTGAATTCTGAGCTGTGTCTGTGGTTAAATGAAAAGGCTGAAATACTTTGACTACATTGCCATCTTTAATATTGTAATAGTATCGGAAAATTTTTCAGATGCCTTTGTATGTGAATGGTGAGTGGAATGTAAATGTAGATTCTCATCCCCCCTCGCTAGTCAAAAATGTTTGACCTTTGGAAGAGAACAAATAGATGAAGGGTGAAGCCCCTCTTCTCTTGCCTTGTTGGACAGGATGGTACCATATTCTGCTTTGTTTTTTTGTCATTTTTTGATTGGTTCATCTGTACTCACTAATGCAGTTTTGTCAGTTATCCCTTGGCTGGAGGAACATCTCTTGTGATCCAGTTTGCCATGGTCCTAACTTTTAGTGTGTAATAATCTGCTTGCCTCGCACTTGAAAATTAATATGAAGCTGTAAATAAATTTTTTTCTTATATGTGTATAGATATGATTGCACAATTTTATCATGAGATTTTAAAAAGTATTCCACGTTTTCATTCTTGCAGCATTGCCACCCTTCTTTAGAGACTTTTTCAATTTTATTAACTGTAATTTCGTGTTTCATCCTGCAGGTATCTTGAGATTGTTGCCGCAACTATCTCAGTAAGTACACCATTCAGGTCAAACCTCTTTTAGATCAAAAAGAAAATAAAATG
>JAIZAY010001025.1:0-23294 GCA_029531755.1 Holothuria leucospilota | reverse complement strand
AAAAAGGGTTCAAAGAATTATTAACTGCGACAAATTTGGTACTATACTGTAATATCAGAGGGTCTGTAGCAGTCTCCCTGCTCCCCTCCCAACCCATGTAGGAATGTAGTGCAATGTATGTAAATATGTACAGTATTGTTGGTGACTGCACTCTGATTGGCATGTAAATTCAAAGCAATAGCATCACACTCTGGTTGATATGTCACTGATGACCCAGGCAACTCATACACTCACAGCCTGGGCAAATGTTGCAATTTGAACTCGATTTGCAGAGGGGACATTTGGACACATTCATATCTACAGTACATTGGTACAACAGGTAAATGTAGTGATATGTCTACTCCAGGGGGAAGTATTAGTAATGCTTGGTCCACCACTACAAAGAGTTTCTTAATTACTTCCTGAAGCAGTAATTCCTAATGATTGCATATTCTTGGTGTTGCAGGGGATATTCACAAATCAGTGCCACCCAATGAACACGCATCAAAGTAAAAAGTTTTCTGATTTCCAAAGGGTTGCAAGGTGAAAGTAGTAGTATCTTTTAACATATCGTGCTAATACTCTTTCACCACAAGAAATTGAAATCTTTTCACTGTGCTCAATAGTGATGAGAGGGTGAATTAAAATTGAGAAGTCCAGTGTTGCAAAGGGGAGAGTCAATGTTTGCAGAGGGAAGAGTGCAAATAGTTTGGTACTTTTCCTCAATACTAAATCACTGAAATACTACAAAAATTGCAGATACAAATGAAGCCATTCCTACACCCTTCCTCATTTTTAAGTCCAGTGAAGGCTCATGCCAACATTTCACCAATTTTACATTAACAGAAGTACTGTTTAATTACCACCTGCAATGGACGGCATGTTTGGTCTAGCGGTGGAGCATCCGCCTCTCACGCGGAAGGCGCGGGTTCGATTCCCAGGTCGAGTCATACCAAAGACTCTAAAAAATGGAACCTACTGCTGTTGTGCTTGGTGCTCAGCATAAGCAATGGAGTAGGGAAGTTGAAACAAGCCAGTGAGCCCACAACTGGAAAAAAGGCCGTGGCCGGCTCGACTTGAACCAATAGGTTGGAAACTGGGCCGTAAAACTCCATCTAACTACTGTAACTAACTAACCACCTGCAATGTTTTGTCTTGAAATTGTTTTGGTCAAAATGTGTTTTACTACACATTGTCTCTTGTGATACGGTACAGTACACCTTTTAGTTGCTAAAAGACTAAGGAAGTTGCAATCATTTTAAATCTTGTGCGCAAATGGTCGAGTGTGGATCAACTGATCAAGAAGAGTATAATAGCTCATTCAAGATGTTACACTTTGTTGAACCTAAATAAACTTATACTACAGTAACCATACCAGCGTGGTCAGTCCTAATAGAAAGTCTTCAAATATGTGATCTTATCTTCAGGGTATAGTACATTATAATTATGCAGGTCTAAGATAATGATTGATGTTCCTCTATTCATGTTGTAGACATCTCTTATGGTAATTAGACAGGTGTAGTATTTCCCTTTTTGTACCTGGCATTTTATATATTATAACAGGGATATTTATTTGTTGCTGTGTCCTTCTACAGATATGAACTCAAATGGTCCCCCAAAGATTGTTTTCAATATTATAACTAGGGTTAACCATAGTAAATGTATTGCATCTCTTTTAATGTAGAACATCTGAGAAATAATTGGAACATTGAAGGGAGACGGAGTCATTCTGGCTGAAGAAATGGAGGCAGCTAGGACTCCTCAGCTATAAGTTGAGAAAAAGGTATGTCAGTGTGCTTGTTTCTCACTAGATAGAGAATTATGGAAAATTGTAAGTATTACACAACAATTCAGGCAATAAAAGCTACTATACTCCTCAATGATTTTTCGATTTTGATATCAGAGGTATTTCCTTGTTTTATTTTAAAAAGTTTTTGGGTTATTGTCTCTTAAAACAGCAACAAATAAATATCCCTGTTATAATATATAAAATGCCAGGTACAAAAAGGGAAATACTACACCTGTCTAATTACCATAAGAGATGTCTACAACATGAATAGAGGAACATCAATTATTATCTTAGACCTGCATAATTATAATGTACTATACCCTGAAGATAAGATCACATATTTGAAGACTTTCTATTAGGACTGACCACGCTGGTATGGTTACTGTAGTATAAGTTTATTTAGGTTCAACAAAGTGTAACATCTTGAATGAGCTATTATACTCTTCTTGATCAGTTGATCCACACTCGACCATTTGCGCACAAGATTTAAAATGATTGCAACTTCCTTAGTCTTTTAGCAACTAAAAGGTGTACTGTACCGTATCACAAGAGACAATGTGTAGTAAAACACATTTTGACCAAAACAATTTCAAGACAAAACGTTGCAGGTGGTTAGTTAGTTACAGTAGTTGGAGTTTTACGGCCCAGTTTCCAACCTACTGGTTCAAGTCGAGCCGGCCACGGCCTTTTTTCCAGTTGTGGCTCACTGGCTTGTTTTCCCTACTCCATTGCTTATGCTGAGCACCAAGCACAACAGCAGTAGGTTCCATTTTTTAGAGTCTTTGGTATGACTCGACCTGGGAATCGAACCCGGGCCTTCCGCGTGAGAGGCGGATGCTCCACCGCTAGACCAAACACGCGGTCCATTGCAGGTGGTAAACAGTACTTCTGTTAATGTAAAATTGGTGAAATGTTGGCATGAGCCTTCACTGGACTTAAAAATGAGGAAGGGTGTAGGAATGGCTTCATTTGTATCTGCAATTTTTGTAGTATTTCAGTGATTTAGTATTGAGGAAAAGTACCAACTATTTGCACTCTTCCCCTCTGCAACATTTGACTCTCCCCTTTGCAACACTGCACTTCTCAATTTTAATTCACCCTCTCATCACTATTGAGCACAGTGAAAAGATTTCAATTTCTTGTGGTGAAAGAGTATTAGCACGATATGTTAAAAGATACTACTACTTTCACCTTGCAACCCTTTGGAAATCAGAAAACTTTTTACTTTGATGCGTGTTCATTGGTTGGCACTGATTTGTGAATATCCCCTGCAACACCAAGAATATGCAATCATTAGGAATTACTGCTTCAGGAAGTAATTAAGAAACTCTTTGTGGTGGTGGACCAAGCATTACTAATACTTCCCCCTGGAGTAGACATATCACTACATTTACCTGTTGTACCAATGTACTGTAGATATGAATGTGTCCAAATGTCCCCTCTGCAAATCGAGTTCAAATTGCAACATTTGCCCAGGCTGTGCGTGTATGAGTTGCCTGGGTCATCAGTGACATATCAACCAGAGTGTGATGCTATTGCTTTGAATTTACATGCCAATCAGAGTGCAGTCACCAACAATACTGTACATATTTACATACATTGCACTACATTCCTACATGGGTTGGGAGGGGAGCAGGGAGACTGCTACAGACCCTCTGATATTACAGTATAGTACCAAATTTGTCGCAGTAATAATTCTTTGAACCTTTCTCTTGCTTATAAATCAGGTCCATATCCTTGCAGTATGTATGCAGTGAAGGACATAATAATAAGAGGATGTGTACGTAACAGCTCGTGCTTGAATCAGGCTTCAAAGTGGTCCATCACAGAAATATAGGAGGTTTTATAGGAAGGATACTGAGGAATATATAGGGTTTTATATGATTTTTTCAAGGAAAATATAGAGTAAATATAGGAATGTCACACAGCTAGCAGTTCTAATTATCTTCAAAATTTCTCAAACTTGTGGATGGGGGAAACACAATATCCTAGGAAACTAATAAACTATACTGTTTAAATGATACAAATGTGATTAACAGTATACTGTTAATCACATTTGTATCATTGAATTTAGAACCACACTCTTCTTCCATATGGCCCACACTGGTGATATATCACAAGTGTGGGCCATATGGAAGAAGAGTGTGGTTCTACCATCAACATAGAATTAAGAAAACCACCTAAACATTTTGGTGGAAGGGAAAGGATAAAACCACTGACAGTGGTGTATTTGCATATTTTGACCCTGGAATAAATTATCCATAAATGGTATTATTTGTGCATACCAAAAAGGCACCAAATTTGCAATATTAGAAGTTGAGAACACAGAATGTGACCATGATGGTGCTTTGAATGGATGGGTTGTTAATGTGGACAATGAACTGTTGCTAATTAATGTCCTAGACAGAATTCACCTCAGCCCCAATAATAATAATGGTGTTGTGGTGAGGAAATTTTTGAATTTTTTGCTGCTTAAATAACAGGAAAAGGTCTCTTAATACAACATTTTGCAATAACTATACACTGTATTGCTAGTCAATTTTGATAAGTGTGACATGTAAGTGATGACAGTAAGATCATAGGCCTATGACAACTGTATGTTTGCTATGAATACCTTCAAACTCACTTTCCAATGGCATAGCCAGGGCTGTCTCATGGGGGCCACGTAGTTTATTATGTGACTGAGAGCACGGGGGAGGGAGTTCCCCCTCCCCCTTTGGAAATTTTTTGAATGATTAGGAGACTTACATGCAATCTGGTGCAACATTTTTTATCTTTTTGAAGTAAAATTTATTTTCAAAAATTAACATACTTTAGATTACTAAATTAAAGAAAAAATCAGCATCAGTGAAGGAGAGAGGGCATGGCCCAACGGTTCCTCCCCCTAAAAATGCCACTGCTCACTTTGAATCTGTACAACTTGGCAGAACAGTGTAGTCCACATATGTCAAGATGCCTACAGTGTGCAAAACTGTCTGTGCATTAACATACTTAACATCTAAAATCTCACTTGAGGAAGTTACATGACAAAATTAGGGAAAGGCCAACTTGGCAAGTGCCCCCACTTGCCACCAATGATAGGCACTGCAGCACCAGATCCCATACATGGATTAGATTTCCACTTTGGTCTGTTGGATAAATTGATGTGGCATCCAGAGACCTGCCATAGGGCTTCATGTGGAGTTTAGGGAAAGCCTCCTTAGAGATCTGCACATTATAAACTTGTAACCATTACAGTGAGACTCTTAATTTTCTCAAAGCACTAAGTTCTTTTTCTTTAGGGGGGAATTGTAATTGTACAACACTTTGAACAATCAACTGATCGAATGGTTAACTCAGTTTAATGAAAGATGGTAGTTGACATGGAAAATATTGGTATTTTGAACCGTTGTACTACAATATTTTGAATTAAAGAATTTGTTATATCACAGACCAGCTATCTGTGCATGCAAAGCATAGGTAAGGGTTTTAAAATGTGGAGGACTGCATGACTACAGGGGATATCAGGCAAAAGACTCTAATCCACCCCCTTGACAATACCACTACAATTCCCTTAAAGAGATGAAATCATAGCATACTTAAAATCACAGGTGTGAGAGTGGAACATTTATGGGTGGTGAAATAAGTGTTTATTAGTGCCCTATGCAGTTTCATAAGAGAATGTTTGTGAATCCTATAATTCGTCTTTGTGTACTTGCATCTAATTAGGATTCTTGGCATCTATACACTGCTACCTGTCCGACTAAGCCACTCTGAGTCTACGACAGCTATCAAGGAACAAAAATACATCTGAAAATTTCGCCCCCAAAAAACCATATAAAAGAAAAGTTTTTTGGTAAGATCAGAAAAATATAGGAGAATATAGGAAAACAAGCCCCAAATCATACAACTATAGGAAATATAGGATTTTTTAGAATTTATAGGAAATTATAGGAAATATAGGATCACTTTGAAGCCTGCTTGAATGAATGCAAATTACTCACCATACCATTATAAATACCAGTGCTGGCCTAAACAATTCCTGCACAGTATCCATACAGGTGGGATTCACCTCAACAATCTCAATATTTTATTTTCTGTTGATAATTGTGGAAGGAAATATTTGTACATGATAAGCCCCTATCAGAATTAAACAACTGTTTGCCAGCAATAACATTTAAAGATGTATCAACTTTACTTACAAAATCTGTTCTAGCCTTCTTGCGGGCAGATGGATGGAGAGGGTGATGGTGATCTACTACATGTGCTATTAGGGCTACATGTTCCTTTAGAACCAGGCATCACCTTAGAAGCAAGCTAACTTGACTGGCTACTTGAAGTTGATGCCTTTGGAGAAGGTACATCACTATCAAGCAAACAGTCATCTGCATCATCTGTAACATCGCTGTCATTCTCTGGCAACTATGAAGATGAAATAACATGTTTTTAATGGCATGTAGACTCATTAACACTGTATCTTTTGTATGTTAACAAAAGTTTTACACTTTATATTTTAAAATGGCAATTGCCTGGAATTAAGACTCATTAAAGAGTTATAAGGAGTAAAACTTTTGTTAACATGTAAAAAAAGTGTTTAAGCACTGTGCCTGATCCTTTTCAGAAAATAATTAAATTTTCCCAAATCTTGCAAGGTTTTTGATATGACTGTGCATATAAATCACTGGGGCATGGTTACTCTTCTCTGGTGATGGTACATTCTGTATCTAATAGGTAGAGCACCCTTGTGTACACTGGTCTTCCTTTTTGTTAATCGATGAATATATGTACCGGGGGACTCACTTTCAAAAGCACTCACTGTAAAACACACTTTGAAACCAAATAAATTTCTGTCACTTAAACTAGATTGACATAAAAGAACCAGCATTACACGTTCCAGTCTTTTTGATTATTAAGTTAGTGAACTCAGAATGAGCTGTTCGCTGAAGAGGAAATTAGTGGTAGTGTACCTGTATGCTTCTGTGAGCCAATTCAGACTTCCATATGGACTGAGCTTTTGGTGAGTCAGAAAAAACTGCATTACTCCAACAGTCTTGAGTCTTGTAAGTGACATCTTCCCCATGGCAATATGTCGCTGTACAATGCCACCACTGTCTGGGATATGCAGTAAGCTTTTCTAAACACTTACTGTACAGGTACATGCAATGCACAGTGCAGTATTTCACCAGTGCTGCACTATAGTCTCATTATATACACACTGACAATGAAATGTTTCTATATAGTTTACAAACTCATGCCTACAGTACTCTACAAATTGTATCTTTGATTGATGTAGTACAGCTCACAGTCTTTTTTGTAGAACTTGTTGGCTTGCAATGGATCGTGGAAATCAATTAAGTTTTCTATTCTGCAAAATGTAATGACCTGTGAGCAATTCCCTAATATGTGCATGATAATTATTCAAATCCAATACTAAACCACAGTTCACACATTAATGTCACTGTTGAATGGGATACTAACACATGTCTGATCTTTCCAAAAAGTGGATCTCCTTCTTCACTTTTGTCGATACAACCATAACATTTTTCATACACTCTGTCCTATTTACTCGGCACCATTTTGCAATGAAGACTTCGTCATACAATGGAATTTCTAGATTTTGTGCAACTGCAGCTGAATCTTGCAGGGAAGCTACTATGACAGACTCCCCCGGACCTACTTCCTCTGTTTTCTCCATAAGAGTTTGCTTGACTCAGGTTATAGCATAATAGCATTTGATTTTGGTATGCTATAGGGTTTAGCAACATTTTGAAAATTGCAAATAATGTGGCACAATCGACAAGAAAAGTTATGAAATGCCTCAAAGCTCATCACCCATAAATGAATTAAAGGTCCATAGAGCCACATGGCTGATGGGTAATGAATCATAAAATGGTGCTTTGGCTGTAAATGCTGATCAGGAAACAATTTCAAAAAAAATTTATGATGGTCTGCGATTAACTGTTCTAAGTCGAGTGTTTCTCCACTGCTTACAACTAGTGAAAAAATTATATCCATGCAATCAAGCAGTGCTAGAAGTAGTTCCCAACATTCATCATTAACAGGGAAAAGATTACCTAACATTAAAGGCATGGGGCACATTAAACACCACATCTGACCAGCTTTTTGTCCTGATGAACCATCTGGGGTACGAAGAGCACTCATCACACATGTGGCTTATTTCGTTTATCTTGGAAGCCATAGTTGTAGCTAGTAATTCGAGCATTTAATGTTTCTCTGCTAAAATACTCTTTTGCAATCAATTCTTTAAGAACTAATTAAGGTTAAATTATAATTTAACCTCATAATAAGGACATGCAGACACCTTCTAATTGATCATGCATAACATCTGGTATGTGATTGCTTGTGATATGGAAGTTGGAAATTTTATGAAGAGGGCACAATCTTTTTACAGCAGTCTCTCCCAAGTTTTGTGCATCCACATCATTCTGGTACACTTTTGGTGTTCTGATTAAATTAATGTCTTCAACAGACACTAATCTTACATGATCATCACAGGGTATTTTGCAGATGCGACAGGGGTAGTTTGCTGTAGAACCTTCAGCAAATCCAAATAATGAATGAATCCCAAGGTTATCGCCCACTACTTGAGCAATATACCTACTTTCATGTTTCCATTGAAGTGTTCTGCATGTATATCAAGGCCATCATTTGCCAATGAATTCATATCCATATAATGAACTGAGTGAAGAGTGGCTCATATAGCCATACATCTTGGCATCACTTGAAGTATATAACACAAATAAAAACATGTTTTTCAAGGTAGACCAGTGTATTTAGGGGGAACATTAGCATTTGTGAAATAAACTGCCCCCAACTTGTGTGTTCCAGCTCTGGGGCTAAGAGGATTTGTTACCTCAAAATTGTCAATGTAGAGAACGAGCTTGATGGGGTTTGCTTGTGACAAAAGACACTTTCCCTGCAGAATGAACCATCATGAAAATCTTTAAGTAAATTGTCATTACTTTGTACTCTGATGCAATTTTCAAAATATCTGTCTTTTCCAGTATCAATTTAAGAAAGGGTTTAATGGGAATGTACTGGAATGATATTGTTTTCATTACTTGTTGAACATTTCCAGTATTACGTGAGTTGTTGCGTGGATAGTAGCCAATTCCAAGTGGGAGTTCCTGGGCTTGTAAAACGGCATCGCAACTTTGAAAGAAAATACTTCGTTTGTACTGAGTTTCAACATTTTGGAACGGGTGAGATACATCCTCGACATGAGCAATTAATGCACATAAATTTTCATCATTAGCTAAAACACCACTTGCTGTTGCAAGCATTTGCACCCTTTTATTTGATAAGTGATGATATATCATCCAAGAGATCAGCTGTTTTTTTCTACAACATCAAGGACAGTTGAATGAGCCCTGCTATTTGATGCCAGCAAACCAGCAACAAGCCCAGATGCATGCCTTTCTACCTTCTCTGCACCAAAGTCATCCCACATATCTTCTTTTGGTATAGGCACCTCATTAAGAGGAGCATTTTCAATATCCCCATCATCTGAGCTATCACTGTCTGATTCATGGTTTTGAGGTAGGGCAAAGTCCATGGGTGCAGGTAGTTGAACATCTCTGTGGTTTCTTAAATGTTTCCTGAATACATATGTCCTCCCTGAAAATGTTCTTTCACATCCATCCTGTCCACATGTGATGCTCTCTGTAAAACTGCCCATGAAAAACATTATGCACATGACGAAGATGCCAAATTACTACTTTTGCATCACCAGGGATGACATGACCACACTTTGGGACAAACATATCCCATAATTATTGGCTAAAATATAATTACGGTGTGCATAAATACACATCTACCCAAATCGGTTGTGTATCAATAATATATGCATACCTTGAGAGCCTTTGCCATTTTCTGAAGCTCCTTCTTTAGCTTCAGTCTTGGGCCAATAGGTTTTATTATCTCCTTCAGTGTTTCATCGTCCAAAAGGGTGAAGCTTTCTCTGTCAATTTCATTTTCTAGTAGAAAAGCATACAGTCAAATAAAATTTTATTATAAAAAGTTTACTATGAAGGTTGCATACTGTAGTCCTCAACAAATGTATTTAATTAAACATAGAATAAAACACAGAACTATTCTATATACCAAGGTTTTCACTCATCATTATTTTTTTTCAGGAGTCACAGACTCTTCAAAATAAATTTACAAGAGTCAAATTTAAAAGAGAAGGGGTCAAAATAAATTTGAGTTTAATACAACAAACTTTACTCATGTCTTTTGTTTATTTTCTATATTTGTGATGCTTTTCCACTATCATTTTCTCTTAAGACAGGATATTCAATCTGTCGATATTCAATATGGGAACTGGAAAGACTGAAAGTGCTACATTTTGTGAATTAATTTGCACAATGAATGTATTGGTAAAATTACGTTATCATTACTGATTCTTGTGGCAAAAAAGCTGTGCGTCAGTTTGACCCCAGAGGTTTTGTGTCTGTGCGTCAAAATGAAAAGTTGTGCGTCATTGACCCGGGTGCCCGAGTCAGTGAAATCACTGCTATGTACCCAGGGCAGCTATTTGTGTGGAGAACAGTTACACAATACTACAGTATAAAGCAACTCAACTCTTACTTATATCAAAACTTTCTCAATTTCCAGTGCAGTAAAGACATAATCGCACAAAGGCAAAGGCAAAAGTAAGCATGACAATTGAGAAATTCAGTAACCCAGCTAAGCCACTGGAAAATTCCAAAGGGAAAAAAAAATTGCATACAGTATGATTCCACATTTGATTCAGCCTCACCACCACATCCCCTCCCCGAAAGGACTGAGCCCCCACAGAAATGTCTCTATGAGAGACAAACTTGTAATGCAATCAAGTTTATAGAGTGTGAGGTCTCATGAGAAAATCTCTCCCCTTGAAGACCGGTGCAACGAACTGGCTGACCACGGCACGAGATGGCCGATTTTTTGACTTAATTTAACCACAAGCGATTGTTTACTTAGTCGAAGCAAATATTTACCAAGCATGAGAGCCAGGAACTGACCATTGTTCTGTAGCAGTTTTCATGCTAAAAATTATCGTTAATTACACCAAACCTGGACCGACTTTTCTGTTTTAAAATTTGTTTTAACGTCAATTTATCCATGAAGTTCAGTTCTAGCGAATAATTTTGTATAACTGCACAAATTACTTCATAACGCTCTAAGCGGCTTGATGTCCACTGCAAGTGAGTCAACCGCAAAAATGTGAAATCTGGAAAATACAATCTTTGCAGCAGATGCAGGCAATTTTGTCCGTCCTTCAAGGGAACAAATTCTCTAATGTAGAACTACAAAATAATAACCAGAAAGCCCAAAGGCTTAGTGATTCCTTGCCGAATGGGGATGCTTTGTTGCACTGAGCCTTATCCATCAAATTTTTCTTGACTACATCCTTTTATGATGTTTTAACAATTTGACCTCTGCTGACCTCACATGACCTCTGAACACCATCAAATATAACAAAAAAGGAAAAAGGAAGGAAGTGTCTTGAAAGGGATTCAACTCCAATGGATCTTGCATCTTGTAAATTCTTGGTAAATTTTGCTTTTTGACCTCTGGTTACCCCAGATGATGATCTTGGGAACACTTGGGAATACTTGGGAAATATTGATTTTTGACCTCTGGTGACCTCAGATGTTGATCTTGGGAATTCTTTGGAAATTTTGCTTTTTGACCTCTGGTGACCTCATATAACAAACTTGGGAACTGTTGGAAAATTTTGCTTTTTGACCTCTGGTAACCCCAGATTACCTTTGACCTCCACCAAAAACAACAGGGTTCTTCCTTACATCATGAAAAATCTATACACTAAATATCAAAAGTGTCCTTCATTCCCATCTTGAGATATTGTTATTACAAGCTTATCGGTTTTTTAGCTCCTGTGACCCCAAATGACCTTTACCCTTCACCAACAACAGTAGGGTTCTTTCTCTCAACATGGCAAATCTATATACCAAATATGAAAAGTGTCTGTCATTGCTATCTTGAGATATAGTGATTACAAGCCATTTACATGATTTTCACAGTTTAACCTCTGGTGACCTCAGATGACCTTCGACCTCTAAAAAACACAATAGCATTCTTCCTCTCAACATGACAAATCCATATCAGCCATTCCTATCTTGACATATTGCGATTTCAAGGTTTTCGGTCTTTGACCTCTGGTGACCGCAAATGACTTTTGACCTCCACCAAATACAATAGGGTTCTTTCTCTCAACATGACAAAGCCATATACCAAATATGAAAAGGGTCAGTCATTCCTATCTTGAGACATCCTGATTACGAGCTTTTCAGCTTTTTACCTCTGGTGACCTCAAATGACCTTTGACCTTCACCAAAAGCAATAGGGTTCTTCCTCTCAACATGACGAATCTATATACGAAATATGAAAAGTGGCGGTCACTGCTATCTTGAGATATCGTGTTTACAAGCTGTTTAGGAGGTTTTTGCAGTTTAACCTCCGGTGACCTCGGATGACCTTTGACCTCTATCAAAAACAATAGGGTTCTTCCTCTTGACATGACAAATCTATATACCAAATATGAAAAGTGTCGATCATTTCTATCTTGAGATATTGTGATTACAAGCTTTTCAGCTTTTTACCTCCGGTGACCTCAAATGACCTTTAACCTTCACCAAAAACAATAGGGTTCTTCCTCTTAACATGACAAATCTATATACCAAATATGAAAAGTGTCCGTCATTCCTATATTGAGATATCGTGATTACGAGCTTTTTACCTCCGGTGACCTCAAATGACCTTTGGCCTTCACCAAAAGCAATAGGGTTCTTCCTCTAAACATGGCAAGTCTATATACCAAATATGAAAAGTGTCGGTCATTGCTATCTTCAGATAACGTGTTTACAAGCTGTTTAGGAGGTTTTCCCAGTTTTACCTCCGGTGACCTCGGATGACCTTTGACCTCTACCAAAAACAATAGGGTTCTTTCTCTTGACA
This sequence comes from Holothuria leucospilota, assembly GCA_029531755.1. NCBI lineage: Eukaryota > Metazoa > Echinodermata > Holothuroidea > Aspidochirotida > Holothuriidae > Holothuria > Holothuria leucospilota. Next base: position 10,564 of record JAIZAY010001025.1, on the reverse strand, counting down.
TAACAAATCTATATACCACATATGAAAAGTGTCGGTCATTGCTAACTTGAGATATCCTGTTTACAAAGTTTTCAGTTTTTGACCTCTGGTGACCTCAAATGACCTTTGACCCTCACCAAAAACAATAGGGTTCTTCCTCTCAACATGACAAATCTATATACCAAATATGAAAAGTGTCGGTCATTGCTAACTTGAGATATCGTGTTTACAAGCTAGGCGTCACATACACACACACCCACACACCCATACACACACACACACGACATCACCATCGCATAGATTCCTTGCCTGCCTTCGGCAAGGAATCAAAAATGTATGAATCACAGTCTCCTCCTATGTAAATATTTCTTCATTATGCATTTATCAATTGAACGACGCATCCCACCACCCCTGGGTATGGTTAGTCACATGTGGGTCATTGACCAATGGCAGTGTGACTCACATGTCTGTCATCTTATCAAAACTGCCAGTCACTATATTGACCAAAGGTGAGTCATGTTACAGTACCTCAGATGTCAGTCACATACTTTACTGGCGAAACACTGAGTCACTCTGAGTCATTTGTTTATATCCTTTTGATCAAAGATTTCAACATTCAGCATTGCTCCTCATGTACCACCATAACTTTTTTCAGCCAGTTTTATGACTCACATGTCCGTTAAAATTGTAAATTGTTTATCAGTTTGGTAACTGAAGGTCATGTCATTATTACACAAGTTGCCAGTAACAGAAGTGACTGAGAGTTCAGGGGCTGCAGAGCCAAGTTTGAAGTGTGGGGGGGGGGGGAGGGCTAATCATTGAAGGGGCCCAATATGTTCAATAAAATAAAATCCTTCTAAAAGGGACCCAAAATGCCCACATCAGAAGAAGTACAGGGGCTTAAGTCCCCGTAGACCCCGGCCATCTTCGTGGTCCCTAGGGGTAGGTCAATATGTATGTTTGGTCAATGAAGTTGTGAACAATGATTGACCATTTCAAGGGGTAGTGGGGTGCATCATTCAATTGATAATTCAGTGCATTAATAAACTGTAGGATTCTGGGTACATTTAGTTAGTCCCCAAACTGTGCCATAAACTCCATTCACTGTGGAACTAGTGGGCTGTAGAACCTGCAGTTCTGCACTAGAAAGGGAATTGCGCCGCTTCTATCTCTAAAAATGGGGAAAAATGTCATCAGTTCAAAGCTTTGTCAAAGAGCCACCATTTTGCAACTTACGGTAATCACTTACAAAAATTTCTCAAAGGGAAGGGGTTTGATCCAGTCCACTCAGAAAACATGCCCCTTCCCTTAGACCTTGCATAAAATATACATAGTATTCACTTTAACAGTTGCCACAGACATTTCTGTCCTCACAATTCTGCATCCAAGGCCTGTGCACATGTTAAACAATTTTTTTCTTTTTTGGCAAAGTACCCTGGTGTCCTCGCCACTTAGACAAAACCAGTTGTAAGAAATGTAGTGGTAGTATGAGAACTTTAAATAAAGCATAATGAGTTGAGTGTTCAAAATGTTGCACAATTAGGCCTACCATTTCCCCTAAAGATTAAGAACTTTGTGCCACATTGACAAGTTTTCCCTAATTTACTTCAATAATAGAGACATTTTTGTATAATGTAGGCATCTTGAGATATGGACTATATTGTCCTACCAATTAGTTGTGCCGATCCAAAGTGAGCATGCAGTGACATTTTCAAGGGGGGGGGGGCATCGGGGTTTGACCCTTTACCCTTGTATTCCCTCCTCCCCTGTTGGTGCCACTTTTTTTCTAATTCAATAACATAAATGTGTACATGGCATGAAAGTCCTTGTAGCCCACAGTCTTGTAGAAGCTGACCACAGTTTATCACTTGCATCAAAATAAGGTAATGAACCCACAGCTCTATCAGCACAATTAATGCTGAATAATGACTGTGATGCTTTATAAGTCATACCAGTGGCTACACAACTGCTTGGCCGGATCATATGTCAGGATCAAGTATGGTTGTGAAGATACAACTCGCTGGACTGAAACCGTAGAATGTGAAAGTTACTATCCATCACTGACAGAACATTTCCAAGCTGTGCGGGGCTACTAGGGATTGTAGGCTTATGGGCATTCTCATAGCTTGTACATTTCTAAAAACTAAATTTTTACTTCAAAAGATAACATTAGTATAGCACCAGATTGAATGTCACCCAATTATTCAGCATCATTATGCTGATAATTATATATATAGTACACCCCCCTCTTTTATTCTCATAAAAAGATAGTTAATATCTGACTGCAATTAATGCTCAATGCCTTCACTTATCTTTACCTAATTATGCAACACTATCATTTGGTGCTACAATGTTTGAAGCAAAAGGTTATTTTGCTGAAGTATTATCCCTGTGGCAAGTATATAAAACAAATATCAGCTTTAATATAAAGTGAATTTAAAATTTTTACCGCATGTATATGTTACAAACTGGGCCACAATTTTATGAAATTAGCCAGATGAATTTCGAAGATGATTTGAGTACCAATGTGTGACTTTCCTATGTTCCCTATATATTTCCTGAAAAATCCTGTATATTCATCAATATCCTTCCTACATAACCTATATTTCTCTGATGGTCCACGTACTTGAAGCTTTAAGTGTCAGACAATGGAGGATTAATTAGATCCTGATGACAAATGATGGACATGTAACTGAGTTGTACTTTATACTGTACTTACTCGTAGGTATCATCTAGGTATGAGACAGTGGCATCCTTACAATCAAAATTCTCAAACTTAACCAGAAAGCCAAAAGGCTTGGTGATTCCTTGCCGAAAGGGTGTCAGTGTTCGATTTTAAGGAATTAGCAATGGTTGTCCAAAGGACTACCACATTGTAAAATTGGGAAGTTGTGGTGAATGTGCGTTTATATCAACCGCACTTTGCTGCAAATCTTTTGATGCAATTTTTAAAGTTCCTTGCTTGCATAATTCATCGAACTGCTAAATGTAGAGTAACATCACATCACTTTCCTCAAAAGATTTAGATGTCCTGACGGACAACCTTACACACCTGTTTTTGCAAAATCTGGTAGTCCTGCAGAATTTCCGGTTGTCTCAGGTGACAGGAAAACCCTTAAAATTGAACACTGGGGGTGCTTTGTTACATTGAGGTTCATCCATCAAATTTATACTTATATACTTATAATATAAACTCTACTTCATCATATTTTATGACGTGGTCACAATTTCACCCCTCACGTCAGCTCATGTCACATGACCTTTGAACCGAAATTTGAATAACCAAAAAAATGAAAAAAAAAAAAAAAAGTATTAGGAGGGATCTGTCTGTGCTTCCTCCCTTGTAATGACATGTTTAGAAAGTTTCAGCTTTTGACCTCTAGTGACCTCAAATGGCTTGTGACCTCCACGAAAAACAATTGGGTTTTTCCTCGCACCATAACTCATCCACATACTTAGTATGAAATCTATCCAAGCGTCCTACCTTGAGATATTGTTTGAACAAGGTTTTCAGACTTTGAGCCCTGGTGACCCCAGATAACCTTTGATATCAACCAAAAACATAAGGGTTCTTTCTCGCACCATAACGTATCCAAATACTTAATATGAAATCTATCCAAGCTTCCTACCTTGCAATATGGTATAAACAAGGTTTTCAGAGTTTGACCCCTGGTGACTCCAGATGACCTTTGACTTCCACCAAAAACAAAAGGCTTCTTCCTCTTTCCATAACACATCCACATACTAAGTATGAAATCTATCCACACTTTTTTCCTTGAGATATCGTGTAAACAACGTTTTCGGACTTTGACCCCTGGCGACCCCAAATGACCTTTGAAATTCACTAAAAACAACAGGCTTCTTTCTCTTTCCATAACACATCCACATACTAAGTATGAAATCTATCCACGCTTCCTTACTTGAGATATCGTGTAAACAAGGTTTTCAGACCTTGACCCCTGGCGACCCCAAATGACCTTTGACCTCCACCAAAAACAAAAGACTTCTTTCTCTTGCCATAACACATCCACATAGTTAGTATGAAATCTATCCAAGCTTCCTACCTTGAGATATCGTGTAAACAAGGTTTTCAGACCTTGACCCCTGGTGACCCCAGATGACCTTTGACCTCCACCAAAAACAAAAGGCTTCTTTCTCTTGCCATAACACATCCACATACTTAGTATGAAATCTATCCAAGCTTCCTACCTTAAGATATCGTGTAAAAAAGGTTTTCGGACTTTGACCCCTGGTGACCCCAGATGACCTTTGACTTCCACTAAAAACAACAGGCTTCTTTCTCTTGCCATAACACATCCACATACTTAGTATGAAATATATCCCAGATGACCTTTGACCTCCACCAAAAACAACAGGCATCATCTACTTAATATGGGCAATCTACGTGCCAAGTATGAGATCCCTCAAAGTTACCCTTCTTGAGATATCGTGTAAGCAAGCTAAAGCATCACATACACACACACACGACATCACCATCGCATAGATTCCTTGCCTGCTTTCGGCAAGGAATCAAAAAAATTAATATAATAGCAGCATTCATATGACCTTCATATTCGTATGACTTTACAACAAGCTAACTTATTTCATGATTCATTGTTGATGAGGAAGACCACTGTGGTCAAAGATCACCAATTTTTTATTTGAAAAGGTAAAGACTGAGGTAATTAAGTTATTTACTGTTGGAACAGTATGCAATGATATAGTTCTCTGTATCTTTAATCTTCATTTTGTATGCTCAGTGTATAAGAATGATGGAATTCTTGGCGTATAAATTGATAATGATCTTAAAATTAATGTGAACCATACTCTGATAAATGAATGAACTAACCTTGATGACATGGAATTGATCCAGTGCCCCAACCAACTCGACCTAGCTGTGCCTGGCAAAACTCTGCGAGTGTCAGTTGATTGATTACGCCACTTCTGTGACCAGAGCTGGGGAGGATCAAAGTGATAATGATGTTCCTCAGTCTGGCCAGGCGCAACCACTCAACTGTGTCAGGAGCAGATCGTAGTGCCCCTGTTGAAAGGAAAAGATGAGATGGATAAAAATGCATACAAACTGTGAAAGAACGAGAATGCATTGTATGCAACTTATCAACTAAGAAATAATCTTTATTGAGCTTAAATCAGGTAAATAGCCTCTTTGATGGGCAGAGAACAGAGGGGCCTTTTACATCAATTCTCTGCAGAATTCCTCATGCAGCACGAATGCATCTATGAAATCCAAACATTACATGCCTAGGCCTATTGCTTCACTGTGAAACCTTATTTTCCTCCCATGATTACAACCTCTAAATACAGCCCCGTCAACATGGTTTTAATGTCTTTCTACGAATTGTTACTTTGTTATCTTTCTCACAGACAGACTTAAATAAGCATGAATAAGCATTCGGTTCAATCGGACTTGGCGGGGGGTTAAGGAGGCAACACCTGTCTAAAGCTTATGCAAATCCTATTCAAATTACAACACTGTAACCTTCCTCTGTTGTCCTTACTATTGTACCTTTTCAATCTTATACGTCTATTCCCTTTAGCGGTACCAATCTATATGGTTCAAACGTCATTGGAAACGGAAGGTTCTTGTCTTTTAATCAATCTAAAAATGTTTCTTATTGGTTCATGTCTTCAACATTGGGGTGTGAAAATTGTAGCTTACAACCGACACTGTAAAAGCTGATATGTATTACTAGCATACCCTGAGAAGATATTCCAATGTAGAAACGGGTGCACATTTAGCTTCTTACTGAATAAACAACTAGTACTCCGTATGTAAGGAAAATAATACACACCGTTACATTCGTATTTCTATCTCCAAATCTTTATGTGTCCTTTCATAAAATTACAGCAGTAAAGGAACACGAATTATCTGAGAAACTTTAGTGTTATACACTACACGATGTTATGAGACCCAGCTTAAAACTAAATTTACTGTCTCGGCTTTGCATGGTTAATTTCGCTATGTATTACAGGTAAAACACTACAGATCGATAGATGATTTTTAAATACACACGTTGTAAATACTACATCCAGAATTCTACAAGCAGATTTGAGCTTGGAACTTGCAATGAATGGCACAAGCCTACAGGGCAAAAATTGGAGTGTTCATTCCACTATTTTCAGTATTTATACACCTTAGACTGATACTAGTGTCCACAAATGAATCGTTATGTATCTAGTAATGGACTGTTTACTTAGGTGTGTACATGCTTAACTCACAAGCCTGCCAGATGTACCAGATGAACGCATTATTGTATGGAATACACTTTACTGCAAAGGCATCAGAAAGTTATTTATCTGAGAACAAATTTGAAGAAAAAATAATTTCATAGCCAAGAATTAATGGCCATCAATGCTGATGTTACGAAAAAATAAATAATTTACTAGATGTTTGGAAGTCAGTCTACGTAAAAGACATCTTCAGTTTGTGGCATGTGTATATTGTATTGCCTTCCTTCTAAATTGGTTGAGGTAAATATTTGAAAATGTGACAAATTAATCCCATTCAGGAAATTAAAGATTCGTACTCCAACATGGGAAACATACGGGGCCTGCATCTCATGTTCATGTTTGCCCATGAATCCAAAGGTTATACCATTTGTGCCTTACATTATGTGTTGGCAGGGATAGTGGTGGAGTTATGTGAAATAATTTCAACTTTTCTTTCCATATATCTAATTGTGATTGTGACACGTTGCCAGCAATGCTGCCCTTGCAACACATACACCAAACAAAACATAAAGCAGACGGCATTTTATTCACTTATGGAATGTGGCCTCCAGCTCAGCAGTCGCTGCTAATTTAAATGTCCTGATCTTTTGTGGAGGAAGAAGAATGTCTGTGCATGATATAGAAATTAAAAAGCACATTTTGAAATATGTTACATTTGCATAATTGTAAGATTAATTCTGTAAGTACACAATTAACACAAACTGGTAGATATGAATTTACACACATGTATATACATGAGTACAAATAAACATATGTATTTTATACAACAACATACCTTGCTGAATTATTCAGTTGAAAAGGGGTTGCAAAACTTTTAATTGATCAAATAAGGGGGGATTTATTCTCTCAGAAAAGTTTAGATGCTAAATGTTGGTCCCCTTCACAGAGGTGTAACCAAGAATTTGTCAAGGGAGTGTGCAAAAACTGTATGAAAACCATCTAAGCATAGTGGCACTGTAGTTTGGCAGGAAGCACCAAGAAAATTTTAACAGAAAATGCCTCCCATATTGGTGATAGTGACACTTCCCATGCCATGCAAGTTGCATCTTATAATTTTATAATGAAATTCTTGAAGTGTGGAAATTTTGTAGCTATGTCATAAAAAAAATGTTGATGTTATTATTTTTATTCATATTTTTTTTTCAAGTATTCGATTTTCGGGGGTGGGGTGATTCATTACAGCGTAATACTGTTGAAATACTTTTCATAATTACCAGTAATACATGACTTCAGCTGCAACTCCCTGCGGGTGGTGGCTGGCCGGAGTGACGACGAGAAATCGTCCACTCAGCTTGCAGTTGTGTTGAGGGTTGTGGGTGGTATTCGGAGGCAGCTTGCAACATCCCTATGGAATTGTAAAAACCTGCACAGTTTTTTCAGAGAACATGAGTAGCTGGATATTGTTTTCGGCATCATGACTTCTTTCTGTAGCAGGTCTACAACTCTGTGAAAAAGAATGGGTATTCTATCAGCTGTAACTTATATTTCTAACTACAGGCTTGCAATTTCATACTTAGAACCTGTGCAAGGAATCATTTCAATTTTATATCTATTTCCACTCAGGCAAGCAAGTCAGTTTCACACAGTACATGTACTTTGTCCATAATTTGTCATTTTGTTCTTATTCTTCCTTTTTTCAATTAACTTTACAGGAGCTGGCAGATATTTACTCATTTAATGCATTTTCAAGTGAAACATCTCATCTGATCAAATGGAGTGGGATTGGGGTAGTATATTTCATCATCTCACCAGCAACACCAATAGGTCCAGGTTCGATTCCCAGACTAAGTCATACCAACGACTTGAGAAAATGGAACCTTAACTGCCATTGTGCATGATGCTCCACATAGGCAATGGAGTAGGGATCTGAAAAATCCAGTGACCTACAATTTGGAAGAAAGGACGTGGACGCCGCTAGACTAAATCATGGGTTACAAGTTGAGACGTAAAACTCCAACAGCCCAAACCAAACCTCCAACAGACCAAACTAAGCCTCACCAACATTTTCTGCATAACATGCTTCTGGACTATGGTAAGTTTTATGATGGTTTTTGTTTTTGACAATAAGAGAAACGTGCATTCGTAATGGCATGTGTGTGGAGATGTATGTGTGTATGTGCATGTGTGCGTGTATGTGTGTGTGACTTTGTTCATTAACACTGTTGCTCAACAAGGGAAACTGTCAGATCTTAAATTGGTACATACAGGGGTGTGAGTGGGGTCCTTCAAAAAAAGAGGAAAATAGCTGAAGCTTATCTGCTGAAGCATAGCTTGCACACGGCCTTCCTGAAAGTCCAGGGTGGGAGCTCCCAACAGGTAAAGGGGCAGAGCTCCACGAAAATTTCTTTGAAATATGGAACAATGAGAGTGATATTGCGTGAATATTTTACACCATATTTTTTTCAAAAGAAATTGATTATCATTTTTTGCCAAACATATTTATCATATGATGCAACTTAATTGGTAACATGTGCCAAAATGACCATTAGATGACCATTGACCTCCAATTTCTAAACATCTGCCAAAGAAGTTACCAGGTTACTGAATATCACAGTAAACACCCCAAGACATGGCAAGGGATCTTCTGGGAACATAGTCTTTCAAACTTATTTATTTTCATAAAATGTCCCAAAATGGAACCTAGATGACATTTGACCTCAAATCCCAGATCACCACAGATAACCTGTTATAGGTTCATCTTTGTGCCAAAGTTTCAGTAACATTGCCCAAGCATCTGTCTATGGAGTATGCCTTGAACTGTTGTATGCTTCATCGTACAGTACTATATAGGCCTATGGCTAATACAGCCAAATGCAATTAAAATAATCAAAGAAACTTAGACAAGTAGTGATGTCACCCTATCCATAAAAAACACTGACCATGCATAACACAACTTTTGTGAACAAATACGACAATTTAAGCAACTTGTAACGAATATTATTGAAACAAAATACTAGGCCATGTAGCTCTTGTAGGCCGCCTATAACTTGTACAGTAGATCAAATGCAGTTGCATGTGTTGGTTAGGTTGTAATGTGTACATATATGTGACACGTTAGGCAATGGCGAACATGCCATTCCTCTCTGAAGAAAGTTGCCCCGTATAGGAAAACCTTATCATAGAAACTTGCAAAAACACTTCAGATAGTTCTTTAAGGGTCTTTTACACATGTCATGTACATAATTTGGAGGTTCTTGACCAAATGTGATATTTTGGATTCTTCAGACGATCGATCTTGGTTTTGCTGGCCTATGTATTGAGACATACTGTCTACAGCACACCAGTGTATGGAGAAAGTTATAGCTTGCTTGCGTGATCAAAGCATGACTTTTGGGACTAAAATCACAAATCACGCACCTGTGGAGTGAAAATTTTGCGAATGTATACTCACAGATTCCAACTGCAAAGCTCTCACCGCTATATTTTTGCAGCAAGACTGCTAAGATCAAATCTCCCGATCGAGATTTTTAGGGTTGTAATGTCAAGACAAGCCCAGCTAGCTATATGAACTCCCGTACAAGCACTTTGCATACAATACTGCAGTAGTGCAGTATATACGGTAGGAAAGACGTTCTGGTATCGTTTTTCCATTGACGGAAATCTTCGGTTTCGCTGCACAGTTACTCCTGTCAGATTTTTTAAAAAGGCGGAAAATGAAATCGGGAGGGAAAATGAAAAAAGCGGATTTCCGTTAAAAGGCGGAGATTTCACACCCCTGTACATATATATATGCTCCATATTGAGAGGAAGAGCCCTTTTGTTTTTGATGAGCATGGTCAAATGTCATTTGGTACCACCAGGTCAAACTCTGAAAACTTTGTTAACATGATAGCTCAAGACAGGAAGCTTAGATCGATAGATTTAAGGTACTTCATATGTTGACGCATTGTGGATTTTGCTGTCCCATGTAGTAAACCACAGATTCAAGTGTACAGGACATTTTCGCACAAGATACGAAGGTTTTTCGAGCGACTGTTGATTTTTGTGTTTTCCCCACAACTTTACTGTCATTCCTGTCCACCTTTTTCCGTTCCATCGTAAGGAGAATAATAACTCCGAGAACTTTTCCTATAAAAGAAACTTCTCTTTGACTGGTGACGATGCTAGAAATTTAATTCACAGTTTAAAACTCCACAAAATTGTGCTTTGATTATACAAGGGAATCTGTTTTTGCACATTCCATCCAGTCTCTGTTATGGTACACTTTCACTTCCCAGCTATGGCAATTGTACATTGAAGTTTCCCAACTCGTTTTGTTAGACACAGGTTGAGAGTGGTCAAAATGTCCGGTCTGAATAATAGTAAACGTTCCGCACTCGTTCCCATTTGTCAC
>JAIZAY010001256.1:0-17830 GCA_029531755.1 Holothuria leucospilota | reverse complement strand
AAATTTTTAAAGGAACTAAATTCGTCCCAAATTAATAATTCGGTTTTATGGGATATCGGGCATTTTAATACTGTTTTTTGGAAAAAACCTTATTTAAGGCAGTAAACCTTTAAATACAGTATATCATGCCTCTCATCAGACCCCTAAAACCCTTAAAAAACAAACATTGTTTTTTGGGCCTGTATTAAAGGAAAGTGACCGGCCATACTGCCAAAAATATTTAAGACATTAATTTTGCTGATAATTGGTCACTCAACACTGTAAAACTGAATCGATTGTTCACAGAAAAGTTTCATATTTTTTTGTCGCCAGAAAGTTAATAGGAGACATGACTGATGATTTTTGTTAGATTTCTTTAAGTAGTGGATATTATATGATCCTATACAGCCCATTAGAATAAGACTGAAAATGGCTACGTCAGTGGCGCTGGCACGGGGAGGGGTGCATGGGGGTGCATGCCCCCAATCGGTTTCAGAAATTTTTTCTTGAAAATTTTTAAATGATCCCAAAAAAAGGCGTTTAAGGCCTATAGATTTCTGCAGGGGGTATTATGAGGTGTTTTTTGCCCCAGTTATGGATCTGCCCCTTAACCATTTGCTATCACAAAGGTTCTGAAACTATCAGAATTTCCCAAAAATTTTTCTTCGCGCGCTTCAAACCCTACCTCAATATTGTCCTTATTATCAAAAATTTCAGGTAGCACCCACGGAAGCACAGCAACAAAAGTTGAAAGCTGTTTTTTGAATTCTCAGGGAAAAGACTGGCTTTATGATTGGGAAAATAGGTTCGTTGGGGAATTGAAAAGTTTTCTCGATGCAGGGTTTTTTCATGGTTATTTGCTCACACATGTTTCACAGTACATGTGTGAGGTTATAAAAGGGGCTGATGGGGGTCAACTTTTTTAACAAAAAGTCTTCTTTTGATGTGAGGAGATTTTGGGCTGAAATTTTGGGATATGATTGTTTTGTCAGCACAGCATTTAAACACCTACCTATTTGCATTCCATTATTAGGGAAAATTAAGTTGGTTTTTTACAAGCCATTTTTGTAGAGCTGAGTTCACTGTGCCTGAACAGTTAGCTGCGGTTTATCCATTGTACTGATAGCAGTTGCTTGGTTTTTGTGTTTTAGTTGTTATCTTGCAAAGGATATGCAGGCTGTTTGAAATACAATCCATCAACACACATGTGTTTGTTCATCAAGTGACCTCTACAGTCTGAAGCAACTCTGTGGGTCAGTGTGGCTTAACACATGAAAGGAAATAGGCTTAACTTACTAATTGTGGGGATATCTCCCAATTCTTGTTCTGTTCAATTGAGTTGGTCAAGTCAAGTAATTGCAATTAACTGTTTTGAGTTCAAGTGCAGTAGGAGTTTTTGAGAGTCTGTTTTGTTTTGATCAGTGCAGTGCAAAACCCATGCAGTGTTTACTTGTGGAATTGAAGGTGTGATTAAATGTACTTTGAATATTGAACTTTTATCCCCAGCCCTTCCCCACAAAAAACCATGGGTCATTGGTTTGGGGCCAATTTAAAGGGAAAATCGGGGGCAATAAAGGGGCCTCTTTGTGAAAACTGATATTTTGGGGGTTTGGACTAAAACGGAAGACTTTTTTTCCAAGACATCTTTCCAAAAAATCTGCTTTTTTTAAAATTTTGGTTTTGTTTAAAAAATGTTTTTCTGTGGATAATTTACCTACGTTTCCTATAATTATTTTTTAAAAAAAACAAGAAAAAAACGCCCCGAAACATTTAAAAAAAAAAAAATTTTTTTGTTCAAAAGTCTAAACCAAGTTTCAAAAGGGCCTTCCGTAAAAAAGATCTTACACCTGAAACCTCTTCACTGTAAATAAGTAACCGGGGAAAAAATTAAAACAAAAACTCTTTTTTTACATACAGACTACCATGCTGCCATACATTGATCTAAGTTTACGTAATGGGCCCTTCTGGCAAGGGTGATGTCAAAATGGTTAAGAAATAAAATTTACGAAGGGGTTTCTGGGGTTTAATTTCGTTTGGGCAATGGGTGATTTTCAAAATGGTTAAGAAAAGACTTACGAATGATTTGTTTCTGTGGTTAACGCTTGGCAATGGGTGATGTAAAAAAGGGTTTAAAGAAATAGGTTACAAAATGAGTGATTCTGTGGCAAAATTCGTTCTGGAAAATGGAGGATGTCAAAATGGTAAAGAAAAAAGGGTTTACGAATGAGTGTTTTTGTAGACAGTTTTTTTGGCAGTGAGTGATAGTTGAGTTACGTAAGCCCATGGAAAAAAAAGAATGTTTTAAAATAAAACCAGTTTGTTTTGGTCGCTGGTCCCCAAATGGTTTTTCGGCGATCCCCCATTTCTTTTTGAAAATTTATTTAAAAAGAAATTCGTTTTTTGTCATATGAAGTTTTTATTTTAAAATTTGGGTACGTATCGATGGGCAAAACATAAAAAGGGCGAAATTTAATTTTTTCATCAACGCAACATTTCACAAAAAATGTTTAAATTCCCTTTTTTGCACCTGGAAATTTTTTCTCGCGGGAACGCGAAACTACAAAAAGGGTTGTTTCACGGTTTGGACCAAAGGGGGAGTTTGGCATCTTTTTTCTTTTTTAGAGTTTTTTGGGGGGAAGAAAATGTAAAAAGGGACGAATTAAAAAAAAACCTCCCCGGTTCGGCCCTCAAATTTCTGGACAAAATTTCTTTTTTCGGGGTATTGTAAGGAAATTTTTTTTCCAGGGGAAAAGGCTAGACCCAAGAGTGGGTTTTCCAAAAACGGGGACGAAATCTTTAATTGGGAAAATAACGATGAGAAAGGCTATTTCTCAAAAAATTTTTGAAAAAAAGGGTTTTTCCCTATTCTATAGTGTAAATTTTTTTTCCCAAATTTGGTTTTGTAAAGTAGGTCGTATAGCATAAAAAGGGGGAATGATGTGCGGGCGTAATTTTTTAAATTGGTCAAGGTTACCACGTATGAAAAAAGATCTTTTTAAAGGGTTAATCCCGTTTTGATGATAAACATTTTTCCAAAAAAAAAGGTTTTTTAAAGGACAGAGGGAATTTAAGGGGGGCCGGGAAATTAGAAAGGGACTCTTTAAATGGGCCGGGGGGTGGTACGGGAGGGGGTTTTAAAGGCAATTCTCAATAGGCTTTTCCCCCAAACTTTGCTCAAAAAACTCAGAAAAACCCTTAAAAAATCTTATTTTTTGCCTTGTTGGTACCCCTGAAGATGTTTTTAACATAACGGGTTACAAACAAAAAAGGGTTAGGCAAAGAGATTTTCTTTGTGAATTTAAACAATTCAGCCTGATCAAAATAGTCACCCGTGAATAACGATGATGGGAAAAAATTAATTTGATGAGGGGATTACATCTCATAGGGGCTAATTACCCTAAAAATTTTCCCTATAGGGGCCCAAACTGGAAACATTTTTTGATCGGGGAAAAACAGTGGGGGGTAGGGGTTTTTTTTAAAAAAATTGTAGCTTTAATATTTTAACAAAAAGAGGGGGGGAACGACCATCCCACGATTTTTGGCACGCTATGATTGGGGTTTAGGAGGGGGTCTTTTAATTTAGTGAAAATTTTTGGTTCTTGGAACAGTGGGGAGGGGTGCATTTTTTTAAAAATTTTGTAGTTTTAATATCTTCAGAAAAAAGGGGCGGGGGAAGGTATGCGGAGATCAACCCATGTTATTTTGGTCACGCTATGACTTCGGTCGATGGGGTGTCTTTAAAAGGGGGTTTTACCTTTTTTTTCGTGGAACTGTGGGGGGGGGTTTTTAAAAATTTAATGAGTTTTAAATTCTTTAGTAAGAGGGGGGGGGCATTTTAGGGCGAAAAACAGCCAAATTTTTTGGTCGCGCTTTTAACTTCGTTCTATGGGGGGCTTTTTAAGGGGGAAAAAATTTTAAGTTCCAAAAAACCAGTGGGGTTTTATAGGGGCTTTTTTTAAAAATAGTAGCTTCAGTATCTTAGGATAAGGGGGGCCAGATGCATGTGTGGGGAAGATAAAACCCCAGTTTTTTGGGGTAAAGGGTATGACTTCTTTCCAGGGGGTGTTTTAATTTGGGTATTTGAAAAGCATTTTGATCTTTCAACAGTGCGTACGGGGGGTTTTGTTTAAAAATATGTAGCTTTAAATTTTTATAGAAAGGGGGCCGGGGCAGTTTTGCGAAGACCAACCCACTTTCTTTGGCCCCGCTTTTGTTTTGGGGTCTATGGGGTGTCTTTTAAATATGTAAAAATCTTTTTTTTCCATAAAAAAAGGGGGGGTGGGGTGTGTTTGATAAATTTTATGTAGTTTTAAAATATCGTTAGATAAAAAAGGCCGGGGGCCTGTACGCGAAGACCAACCAGGTTCTTTGCTCACGCTTGACTTCGCAGATGGGGTTTGCCTTTCTTTAAATTTAGTTTTAAAAATTTGGAAGGGGAAGAGAGACGGACATGTATGGAAGCCCCAAACCATGTTTTTTGGTCACGCTATGACTTGCCCCAATGAGGTGTCAAAATAGGAAGTGTACAGTTTCATCTTTAAACTTTGGGGTAGGGGTAAATTTGCTAAAGTCTGTGTTTTAAAATATTTTTGGGATAAGAGGGCCGGGGCCATGTAGGGGAAAGACCAAGCCATTTTTCTTTGGTAACGCTATGATTTCGGCCTAAAAATTTTTCTATTGGGTTTTTAAAAGGGTTTAAAAACATTTTGACTTGAAGCAATGGGGGGGGGGGCTTTGGTAACACTATGTGGGTTTTTAAATATTTTTAGGCCTAGAAAAGAGGGCCGGAGCCATGTATGCAAAAGACCAAGCCATGTTTTTTGGTCACCCCTATGCCCCGGGGGCCTATGAGGTTTCTATTAGCGATTAGGTAAAGAAAAACCTTTTGATCTTGAAGAAATTTGGGGTAGGGGTGTTTTTGTAAACCCCTATGTAGTTTTTATATTTTTGGGCCTTTAGAAAAGAGGGCCAGGGCCATGTTTTCGAAGCCCAAAGCCAGGGTTTTTTTGGTCCCAAGTTTATGCCTCGGGCCTATGTTGGGGTTGTCTATTATAAAGTAATTTAAACATTTTGTTCGTGGAACAGTGGGGTAGGGGTACTTTTATTAAAAATATGTAGTTTTATTTTGAAATAAGGGGGCCGCGGCATGTTCGCGAAGCCAACCCAGGTTTTTTTGGTCCCGCTATGACTTCGGCCTAGGGGTTTTATATTGGGTAGTGTAATCTTTTTAATTTTGAAGGAATGGGGTAGGGGTGTTTTTGGGCTTAAAATATGTGGTTTTAATTTTTTTAGATAAGAGGGACGGAGGGCTGTATGCGAAGATAAAAGCCATTTTCTTTGGTCACGCTATAAATTGCCCATGAGATGTCAATTTGGGAAAAGTGTTCACATTTTCATTTTTAAAACTTTGGGTAGGGGTGCATTTGCTAAAAGTCTGTACCCTTTTAAATTTTTTTGGGAAAAAAAAAAAAAAAAGGGGGCCGGGGCCATGTATGCGAAGACCAACCCCGGGTTTTTGGTCAGGGCTATAAACTTGGCCTTGAGATTTCTTAATTAGGTTAAGAAAACATTTTGATTTTGAAGCAATGGAGAAAGGGGGGGGTTTTTGCTAAAAAGATGTAGCTTTTTAATTTTCTTTAGAAAGGGGGCCGGGGCCATGTATGCAAAGACCAAGCCAATTTTTGCCACGTATGATTTTGGTTATGGGGTGTTTTTTTTTAAGTACCGGTAGTTTTAAACTTTTTGGAAGAGAAAAGGGCCGGAGGATGTAGGCAAAAGACCAACCCATGTTCTTTCCATTTTTCTTGGTCCCCTAAAATTCGTCCTATGATGGGGTTAATTAGGAAGTGTAAAAAAGTTTGATCTTTAAACAGTGGGGGGGGTTTGAAATTGGGCTAAAAAATCTGTGGGTTTTAATATCTTTAGAAAAGGGGGCCGGGGCCATGTATCGAAGACCAAGCCATATTCTTTGGTCACGCTATGACTTCGGCCTATGCATGAGGTGTCAATTAAAAAAGAAATTTAAAACATATTGTTCGGGGAAAAACGGGGGTGGGGTGGGGGGGGTATTTTCATTAAAAAATATGTAGTTTTTATTTTTTAATAAGGGGACCGCGGCATGTTCGCGAAGCCCAAACCCAGTTCTTTGGTCCGCTAGGGAATTTTGGGCCCTTTATAAAGGTTTATTTGGGTAGTGTAAACATTTTAAATCTTGAAAAATGGGGTAGGGGTGCTTTTGCAAAAAAATTTGGTTTTAATTTCTTAGATAAGGGGGGAAGGATGCATGATGGGGAAGATCAAGCCATGTTGTTCGGTCACGCTATGACTTCGTCCAGGGGGTTCAAATTTAGGACAAACTTTTTTGGATCTTAAAAAAGGGGGTAGGTGCATTTTTTTAAAAATATGTAGTTTTTAATATTTTTAGAAAAGAGACCCCGGGGACATTTTTTTGCGAAGCCCAAAGCGATTTTTTTTGGCCCCCCCTAGGGTTTTTGGGTCTAGGGGGATCATTGGATAGTAAAAATTTTTTTGTTCTATAACAGTGGGGGGGGGTGTGCTTTTGGGTTTAAAAATTATGTGTTTTAATATTTTACTACATAAGGGGCGGAGGCATGTATTTGAAGGTCAAAGCCATGTTATTTGGAACAGCTATGATTTTTGTCTGTAAGGTGCTATTAAGAAATTAAAAACTCTTTGGAAAAAGTGGGGGAGTGGTGTTTTTCTAGAAAGATGTAGCTTTTTTTCCTAGGGAAAAAAGGGCCGAAGGATTTAGGAAAAAAACTAGCTTTTTCTTCGGTAAAGCATGGCTAGTTGGTCTAACCTAAAGGTGTTTTTAAAAGGGTTTTTTTTGGAACAAAAGGGGTAAAAAAAATGCGTTTTTTTCTTTAGATTTGAGGGTGGAGGGCATGCATAAAAAGTCCTTAAAAACCCTGTCCTTTTGGGCACGCTAGACTTTTTTGGGAGGGATATCAAAAATGTTTTGGTTAAAATCTTTTGGGGGGGGTGAAAATCTTTTTTTAAAAAAGTGTAACTTTATTTTTAGATTTGAGGGCAAAAGCATGTATTCGAAGACCAAGCCCCGTTTGTTTTCGGGCTATGTCTTTGTTCATTGGGGGATTAAATAGTGTAGCGTTTTTGGCGTGGCAGGGGGGGTTTGAGGGTACTTTTCATAAAAAAAAAAAGGAGTTTCAGAATTTTTGTGTATGGTTTCAAAAATTTTCCCTTTCCCGGGGGGAATAACCATTGTTCCATCGGATTTAATTAAGTTACTGATAACAGCCTTTTATTACTCGGTTATGATATGAAAAGGGGGTATGGGCTGTTTTTTCATTTTTTATCAAAATTTTTGGGAAACCCTTTCCCTTTGTTATTTTTTTTTTGCATTGCTCTGGGCGCGGTCGCATCACATGAGGGTGGCCCTTTTCCTGGCCGGGAAAAAAAAGTGCAACAACAGTATATGGGGTCAGCACTCCCCCCCCAAAAATTCTTCAGCCGAAATGACGATGCCTTCACCTGGGTAAATTTTTTTTTACAAACACATTTATTACCAACTCAATTTTATAAGATTGTGTAAACGTGAGATAAAAATTTGAGACAGGGAAATAATAATTTTTGTACAATTTTTTTCCCTTTAGGTTTTGAAATGCTCCAAACTGTATTGCTTAGTCCGATGGTATTCAATTTAAAGGGGGGCCCCGGGGGGCCCACCCCCTTTCCGTGCCAAAAAAAAATAAAAAAGGGAAAAAAAGGGGGAAAACAAAGAATAAAGAAAGGAAAAAAAGAAAAGAAAAAAAAAAAAAGGCCAAAGACGTATTCAAAACAAACTTTTTCAGGGGGTTAGGCTGAGCTTCTAGTTTAGGGTCATTTTTTCAAAATCCGTTTTTAAAAAAGTTGACAACAAAAAAACAGGGGGTCAAGGAGCGAAAACAGGGAAAAAGCTGAGAAATGATGCTAGTTACAGGTTTTTACGTTTGGGGGCATGGGCGTTTCTGCATTTACCCCGTTTTAAATTTTTGTTGAAAAAATCAAAATTGGCAATCGGGGAGGGGCGTTTTTGCAATAAATAAGGTATCCCCCCATCTTTGGCACTCCCCCCGAAATTTTTGGATCCATATCGGTGCTCAGTTTAAATTTAAAAATTGGGTTCCCAGAGGGGAAAAATGTGATCAAAATATTACAGATTTTGGGGCTGAAAAAAAAGTGTTTCTCCCCCTGTAAATTTTAAATTCATGTTTGGTTTTTTCCCGGAGGCCTTTAAAAAAGTTTTCATACTATAGAAAAAAATGTCGAAGATTATCGTTTTCCCCACTGGAAAAAATCCATGTGGCGACTGGAGGGTTGCAGCCTTTCCCGAAAGTCACGACAAAGGGCTGTGTATTGGTTTTACATACCAAAATTTAAAAGTAACGGGTATAAACAGGGCCCCCCCCCCATGACCAAATTTTGTTCTGTCCTACTCACATTAAAAAAATTTGAAGGGAAAAACAGGAAAAAATCTTGCCAAAGTGAAAAAATTTTTTAATGCCAGTGCTCTACTGGGTTTGTTTGTTCAAACAGAAACTATTGATTTTTTTGGGAAAGGGTTCCACTTTTTCTTTGGGATTAGCCCGCAAGAAAAAGCTAAACATGTTGAAAAAAGGAGGACAGTTTTACAAATTTTATTGTCATTTTTAAATTCTCAAATTTTTACGTATGTCTGATGGAGGAAAGGGAAAGGAAATGAACAAAAAAACAATCTTCTTCAAAGTTTTCCTAATTTTGATCCCCCCTGCCATGGGGTTTTTAGGGAAAAACAGATTTTTTCAAACCCGCCAGGGGATCTTTCCCTTTTCAGCCCACCAATTTTTATTTTATTTTTTTTTGGCCCTTTAAAAACATTTCTTTCAAGAATACCTAAAAGAAAATCTTAATTTGTTAAATTTTTCCAGATTTGTTATGGGAAAATTTCCCTCATGTATGGCTTCGTTCCAAAAAAAGTTTTTTGAATGAAAAACCCTATCATTGTTAATGTGCTGCATTTTTTGTTCAGGGGACCCAAAGAAGATGCCCTTTTTTTTTTGGGGGGCCCGCTTAACCCCTATACCTTTTCTTCTCAGAAGTACCCTACTTTTATGTTTGTATCACAATTGGGGAAATTTTTGATTGAAAGTTTAAGGGAATAAATCAGCTTTTGCAAAAAAGAAGCCTTTTTTATGATTGGGGTTTAACATTATCAAGTTTTTTCATGGTTTCGGTTCCTTTTCCCCATTTGGCAGAGTAACTAGGGCGATTAAAAGGGGGGGAAAAGTTTGGCTGTAAGGGGGCCCGAGGTATTTGGGGGGCTAAAGTCCCCAAAGGGGCTTGGGCTCCATGAAAAGTCCAAAACTAAGAGAGAAAAAAACGTTTAATTTTTTGGCTAAGGCAACCGATTAAGGGGAACTTTAAAAAACGATTTTGGTGAAACTCCCATTCGATTTCAAATGTTTCCGGGGTCGAAGCGTTAAATTTCATGAATTTTTTACATTTCCCAACCCCCAATTTTTTTTATAAACTTAAAGTAAGTAGTTGTAATGACCTTTTGTTTTTCCAATGGGTTTCACTGAAAAAAATTTTATCCTGTATATAGGGGCACATCTTGGGAAATTTTGCCCCCTAAAATTGAGACCAAATTTTTAATTTATCAAGTCAAAAAACCCAAAAGGTTAAAATTAAAAAAAATATGTAGGGGATGTTGCCCAAACCCGCCCGAAAAGGCCCAAAAAAGAGACCTTTTTTGGTTTGAAAAAAAAACGGGTGAATCCTAGTGATATGTTTCTATTTTATTGCTTTAAAAGGCCCTTTCGAAGGGGCAACTTAAATTTGCCAATATTTCGGCCCCCATGCGAACGCAATAGTTTATTTGCGGTTACCATTGTAAAAAAATAACCAAAATTTTAAACAAAAAGGGGTTTTGAATGCTTTGGGTTTTAAATAGTCCTTTTATTTAAGCCCCCTTTAAGGAGCCGCATTTAACATAATCCCCCATGGGAAACCATTTCAATTCCCCCCAAATGAGAAACTATTCGGATGAAAACCCAAAGCTCGAAAGTTTAATAAGAAAATAATCAATTTTTTTTTGCCCCAGTGTAAAGAAAGCCACCTATTTAAGTCCCCAACTGATAGGGTGAAAGATTGTTAAAGCTCGTTTTTAAATTTTTCCCTTCTCCGCTTTTCCTTGCAGGATTTAAATTTTAAAGTGCCCAAGGTGCTGTTTTGTGACCTTCTAAATTATTTCTGCGGAAACCCAATTTTGTACGCCCTTTTTCACTTTAACAGTGCCGGCCCTGACTGGTTTTACGAAAGTTGTGCTTAAAAAAATCATTAGTGGGGGTGGGGTTTTTTAGTTGGAAGAGCCGGGGGGAAAACGCTCAAAATACTGGTAAAAAAGAGATGGGTGGGATTAGCTCAGTTCAGTGAAACAAACGCCCAAAAAATTTGTGAGTCAAAATTTTCATGTTAAGGTACATCATACAAAACTTTTTCGTCTTGGGGTCATAAAAGTGTATACAACCTTTGCAGGCTTTCTGATATGAGAAAAAAATTTCCATATATTTTTAGCTATCTGTTAAAAAATATGCAGGTTTCAGGTTTTTCATTCCAACCCCATTTTTGATTTTTCAGATGGGGGGTTTTTATTTCATTAATTTTTATTTCTCCCCCCTTCCCTCCCATTTCCTTTGTAAGGTAAAGAGGTTTTTTGGGAAACAGATGGAAAAGATTTATAAAAATTTTGGTTTTTTTGGGAAATTTTTATTTTTTAAAAGGAAAAAGAGAAATTGTGGGAGCCACAAAAAGCATTGCTGTTCTAGTGTTATTTCATGAAAAATTTTGGCACCTTTGGGGCGCATTCGTCACGGGTTTTTTCTCCCCTATTCATGACCAATTAAGGGCATAATACATGCCCAAATATTATGATCAAAAAACCTTCCGAAAAGCAGGGAAATGGCTAATCTTCAACCCTTCCCTGTAGTGACAAAGGAAGGATCCCACACCACTTTATACAAATTTCAGAAGTGCACACCTTTTTTCACCTAAAAAAATTGGGAAATTTACTATAAAGGGGAATTTTTCCCGCCATATTGGTCAGTTTCAAAAAAAATCCCAAAAGATGGCCCTTTTAAACAAACCTTAAAATTTAAAAAAATTTCCCAAGGGGGAAAGGGGCCCCTTTCCCCCCCTTGGGCCCCCCCCCAGGACAGCACCTTCAGAAGTGACAAAGGAAAAAGGGTTTCCCCCCGACACCGCCATACAATAGCAAGATTGCCCAACCCTTTCCATTTTACCAAAAACCAAAAAATAAAATTCACTAAAAAAGGGGTTTTTTTATATAGATTTATTTTAAAAAACCTTAAAAAATAGCACCATTTATCAAACTAGGCAAAACCCTTTAAAATTTAAAAAAAAAATTTCTCAAAGGGGAGGGGGGCACAAACCCCCCCCTAAAGGGGCCCCCCCCCCAGGATGGCACCTTTATGTAGTGACAGAAGGATTCCACTCTGCTCTATACAATTGCAGGGGCGCAAAAAGATACAGTTTATGCAGACTGGGGGGGGGGGGAGGAAAGAGGTGGAGCAAGGAAAGAGGGGGAACTGAGGTTGCATTACGACATCATCAGTTTTGCCCCCCCCCCACAATCACCAAACCCTGGCAGCGTCACTGACTACAGTGCCTGTTTACAGAGATAATGGCAACCCATTAGCCATTCAGCCATTGTTGTTACTACCGACAGCCATAGATGCTGTAATAACAGTACGCACTGTGCTTAAATACAAATTCCTTTTGGCAATAAGTGGAAATGGGCTACAGGACACATGGGCTGCAGCTGTAGAATAGGGGAGGGGGATAGACTCAATGCTTACTGTAGTTCATTTGAATGTCTATCCTTTATAAGGTGATTTATATACATGTGTAAATTAATCATGGCATTGTTAATTGTTTCCTTTATTTTCAACTTCCCTGAAGTTTTGCAGGACCGTATAAAATTCTGTAGCCAGGGGAAAGTACCCTGGGGAAATTTTCCCCTAGAAAATCCCCAGAAGCTATCAACCCCCACCCCCTCAGTACCTTGTCTGGCTATGAGCCTGGCCCTGTATATGGACCCTTCCTAAAGTTTTCCTAACTTCCCATTATTCCCATCTTTCATATTTCTGACAGTGATGCTGCGACTGAGTCTGTCTGGAGAATTGTTCTACCTAGAATAAAGCCTCTACTTGCTGGTTGTTTGTAAAATTGTTCACCTCACACTGGAGATTCCAAGCACTGATCTAACTAGTACATTAAACTCTCTGTAATAAAATTTGCTACCAAAATTGGTAGAAGCCAGTCACAATGCCCCTTCCAAAACACTACCAGCACACAGGTTATGTGGACTGGAGTGTATTAAAGGTGATTTTTCCCCACTGTGATAAAGCACACATAGGCCTATTGTAGCGTCCAAGTGGGGCCGCTATTGTGTTTAAGCTTCGTGACTGTTACTTTGTTAACCTGCGTGCTCACGCACTGAGTTGCATTCTTAGGTGATGTGGCTTTTGTGTTTGTATACTACTTAGCCTCTTTTTCGGGTTTCCTTTCTTCTCTGTAGGCTGGGAAGTCGGCAGGATGCCAGACAATCTGCATGTCAGTCATGCATTCCATTCCTTGTTTCTTGTTTTGTCTGTTCATGAAGTTTTTGAGGAGTCTCCCTTTTCCTTACAGTAAAAACCATCAGTCTTCTTAATTTGTGTGTGTTCTGAAGTCCCTGTGGTGTCGAATCTCCGGAGTCCAATGCGCATGGCTGAGTGATTTGTAAGTAATTTTACGTCTAATTTGTTTATAAAGTTTGGAACGGGTCCGGGGTTGGGTGCAGGCTCGGGATCTGGGACCCCCCCCCTCTACTTTTTACCCATGGGTTAAGGGATGTTTTGGGGCGTTTTTCTTTAGGCGTGTCCTCAAATGAAAGATAGTACCCCAGCCATATTATGATAGCTGGGAATTTTTTAGAGGCGTCATCTTGCCTGTTCCAGACCTCGTAATCGGTCGGCCACGTCTGGCGGCTTCCCCCATGGCGGTTTTGTGAGTATTGGTTTGGATTGACGTAATTTGATGTAAGTGTAACCTCTCCTTTACAATTTTTGCTTCACAACAATTGCTCCAACGGAAATGGAAGTCGTTATTTTGCTGTGTATATAATTGTAACTGAAGTTTCATTTTGGTGCTCTGAGAGAGTCATTTTGTTTAGATTAATATTTTCTGTACAGTCGAATTTTGATTTATTTCCTTTTTCATGAATCTCCGCCTCTGTTTTTTAGGGTTAGTAAGTCATCCACCAAAGGAAGAGTGTTAAGGCTTGCCCCCGTATCCTTGAGGCTCGGTTTACCTCCAGTTGGCCTAGTTTCCCACACCAGCCTCTCGGCCCGGACCCTACTTTCTTTTTGGGGTGCTACCTATATGTAAACTATGTGCCGAGCTGTTCGCCCTTTTTTGTGCAGTGGGCATTTACTTCCCAAGACATACTGTCTACAGAATGATTTGGAAGTCATGTGTACAAGCTCTCGCCAGGATGTGGCCAGCCCCCCCTCCCCGAAAATGTTTTTTCCCCCTGGAAAATTTGCAAGTTGCGGTTGCTTAGCACATTTCTGTATGCTTTGCCACTTGTGAAAAAATCTCCCACCCCCACTCCTCCAAATAGCCATCTTGAGTCCGCCCTTCAGAACATGTTTTTGATGTCTATGGGCCTGCATGTGACAGCCATAGTGTACATAAAATGTGCAGTTTTCCTGGCAGATACAATTAAATCTCAGGGTGGGGGTAGATTCAAGGTTCAGTACGTGCAAATTCAGAAAGAAGTTGTCACAGGCAAAAACTAAAAGGTTGTGTTGAGGAAAGGCTTTGCAAAGTCTGTTTCTCACTGAGTGTAATTTATATTCCAGTTTCTACCTACAGCAGAATTTCAACTTTGATGTGTGCCTAAATTTTCTAACTTGTAAATCTTTCTGTACATTGCAAGACCTTTGTCTGTTTGAAATATTTGTGGAAGTATTAGGTACAGCTTACCCTTCCAGTTCAAGACTGTTATAAAAAGCCCATATTTACTGCATGTGAGGCTTTTAAGAACTCATTTTTGATTCCTTGCCGAAGGCAGGCAAGGAATCTATGCGATGGTGATGTCGTGTGTGTGTATGTGTGTATGAACTTGTCTTCCTATCAGACTGAGGACCTGAACAATGGATTTGAGGTCCTCTGAAGGAAATTCAATAGATTTGTCAAGTCCTCGAAAGTTTGAACAATAGAGAGTCTATTGTCAAGGTTAGGGTTAAGGAAGTAAACACAAAGGAAATAACAATGTCCTCGGATTGTATGTAAAATCGACTTGTGTGTGTGTATGTGTGTGTGTATGTGACGCCTAGCTTGTAAACACGATATCTCAAGATAGCAATGACCGACACTTTTCATATTTGGTATATAGATTCATCATGTTGAGAGGAAGAAGCCTATTGTTTTTGGTGGAGGTCAAAGGTCATTTGAGGTCACCAGAGGTCAAATACCGAAAACATTGTAAACACGATATCTCAAGTTAGCAATGACCGGCACTTTTCATATTTGGTATACAGATTTGTCTTGTCAAGAGGAAGAACCCTATTACTTTTGGTAGAGGTCAAAGGTCATCTGAGGTCACGGGAGGTTAATCTGCAAAAACCTCATAAACGGCTTGTAAACACGATATCTCAAGATAGCAATGACCGACACTTTTCATATTTGGTATATAGATTTGTCGTGTTGAGAGGAAGAACCCTATTGTTTTTGGTAGAGGTCAAAGGTCATCTGCGGTCACCAGAGGTTAAACTGCGAAAAACCTCGTACACACAATATCTCAAGATAGCAAAGGCCGACAGTTTTCATATTTGGTATACAGATTTTTCATGTCAAGAGGAAAAAGCCTATTGTTTTTGGTAGAGGTCAAAGTTCATCTGAAGTCACCAGAGGTTAATCTGCGAAAACCTTGTAAATGGCTTGTAAACACGATATCTCAAGATAGCAATGACCGACACTTTTCATATTTGGTATATAGATTTGTCATGTTGAGAGGAAGAACCCTATTGTTTTTGGTGGAGGTCAAATGTCATCTGAGGTCACCAGAGGTGAAACGGCAAAAACCTCGTAAACACAATATCTCAAGATAGCAAAGGCCAACACTTTTCATATTTGGTATACAGATTTTGCATGTCAAGAGAAAGAACCCTATTGTTTTTGGTGGAGGTCAAAGGTCATTTGAGGCCACCACAGATTAAAAGCCGAAAAGGCTCGTAATCAAGCTATTTCAAGTTAGGAATGACCAACACTTTTGATATGTGGTATATAGATTCATCATGTTGAGAGGAAGAACCCCTATTATTTTTGGTGAAGGTCAGAGCTCATTGGAGGTCACCTTAGGTAAAATGCCGAAAAGCTCGTAATCACTATATCTCAAGATAGGAGTGACCAACACTTTTCATATTTGGTATATAGATGTTTCATATTGTGAGAAAGAACCCTATTGTTTTTGGTGAAGGTCAAAGGTCATTTGAGGTCACCAGAGGTCGAAGACCAAAAACCTTGAAATTGAGATATGTCAAGATAGGAATGGCGGATATAAATTTTTCATGTTGAGAGGAAGAACGCTATATTTTTTGGTAGAGGTCAAAGTCATCTGAGGTCACCAGAGGTTAAACTACAGAAACCTTGTAAATGGCTTGTAATCACGATATCTCAAGATAGCAATGACAGCCACTTTTCATATTTCGTATGTAAATTTGCCATGTTGAGAGGAAAAACCCTATCAATTTTGGTGGAGGTCAAGGTCATCTGGGGTTACCAGAGGTCAAAAAACAAAATTTCCCAAGAATTCCCAAGATTGTCATCTGGGGTCACTGGGATCAAAAGCAACATTTCCCAAGAATTCCCAAGATCATCATATGGGGTCATCAGAGGTCAGAAAACAAAATATCGCAAGTATTCCCAAGATTGTCCGCCGGGGTCACCAGAGGTCAGAAAGCAAAGTTTCCCAAGAATTCCCAAGATCGTTATCTGGGGTTATCAGAGGTCAAAAAGCAAAATTTCCCAAGAATTCCCAAGATCGTAATCTGAGGTCACCAAGGGTCAAAAAGCAAAATTTCCCAAGAATTTCCAAGATTGTTATATGGAGTCACCAGAGGTCAAAAAACAACCTTTCCCAAGAATTTTCAAGATCCAAGATCCATTGGAGTTGAATTCCTTTCAAGACACTTTCGTTTTTCTTTTTTGTTATATTTGGTGGGGTTCAAAGTTCATGTGAGGTCAGCAGAGGTGAAATTGTTTTAATATCGTAAAATGATGTAGTCAAGGAAGATAAATTTGAGGGATAAACCTCAGTACAACAAAGCATCCCCATTCGGCAAGGAATCACTAAGCCCTTAGGCTTTCTGGTTGTTCATTTTGATCCTTGAAAAGAAGAATATATTTTTTATGGTTGGGCTGGCATATATGTATAGTAGTGGAATGTTTATTGTAGCATGGTCTTGTTTGGGTCATTTAACACTAACTGCCCATTGAGCTAAAGTTCATGTACAAAAGGTTAAACAGCACTACAATGTCAACACTCCTAATTCTACCATTAGAGTGATCATATGCTTAAAGGTTGATACGAGATCATTCAGAGGTGCATTAAGAGAGATTTGAAATGTTTTCTGAAAAACAGGGGGCTGTTTGATGGCCATGCAGGGGGGAGCAGGAGTAGTTTCTCTCTCCTCCAAGAAGTTTTCAAAGAAAAGTTTTATCACATCCATATGTATAAATTTTTGAAGGAATAAAAGCAGGTGTGTAGTTTGGGAGGGGGGGGGGTTGAAACTTTCCTGTGACCCAAGCTCGAAAACAATGGCAAGAAAACATCACTATACACTTTTATTATGTTTGAGGCACAAACATTGCACCAATTCTCATCTGAGGGGGATGCCCCTCCCTTATGTCACACTCCAACCCCCAACCCCCCCCCCCCCGTTAGCAAAACGTGTTAACATTCACAGTGCCTACTGACAATCCACCAGGTATATAGTGAAAAAGAACCTTGGAGGGCAGGGGAGCTAGGGCAGGGGGTAAATGGTCAGAGTTGCCAAAAATGAAGTCAGACATGGTGTTGAAGGGGAGAGACTAATCTTATGAGGACTGATATTTTTTAGGAGGCCAGATATATTTATGTCTCAGTTGGCAATAGGAATTTTTATTCACAAAAAGTTTTCTGGGGGAAACATTTCTAACGAAGAAAACATATTTCTATGTGTTGCAGCCCCTAACCCCCTTGGCTAAGAGCTTGTCTGCTTTTTTTTCTTTTTGAGCAAGAGAGAAATGGATACACACACACAAAAAGCAAAAGACAGGCACAGCTAAATAAAACATTCTTTTAAATTTATTGCAGACATGGATTACTAGCTAATGAACATTAAAACATGCACACCATATATTAAGTAAAAAAAATATGACATGAATGTAGAAGGATAATCATGATAAAGGCAATATGAGCATACACACAAAGCATTAATAATGTAAACAAGCTGGCCGTCAGTACTGACGGCCAGCTTGTCGGCTGTACTGTGATTGGTATCTTTAACCTGAAAGAGAACTTTGCATTCAAGTGCGTATCAAGGGAAGGAGGTGGAGGGCGTTGGGGCGCCCCGGGTTGAAGACACTTTCTACACTCTCCCATAGGCCGTCATCATTCGGCATTTGTCAAACTTGAAGTCACCATCCCCCTTCAATTAAATGGTCCTGCATAAGCGGATGTACAAGGCTGTATTCAACGAACCCGTAACCATTATTATTAACCTCATGGCAGCACTTAAAATTT